>CM021103.1:695167177-695399335 GCA_007115665.2 Sequoiadendron giganteum | reverse complement strand
AATTAGCACCTCTGGAGTGCTTATTGGAAACGGACAGCTATTGCAAGTGTGTTAGTACATGCTCTTCGGATTATAGAGAGGAAGATCTCTCTTTGCTGATTTTATACTGTAAAAAAAAGGGTGTACTAAGATTTCCTATCTTTTTTACTCAGCGGTAGGACACAAGGGTGCATAAACCAATGTGCCGTAGCTAAGCTTTTTCTCTGGTTTCCGCAGATCTTAACTACGACTAACTAAGCTTCTAAACTATCCTACCTCCTCAAGAAAAACAGAGCATGAGGGCATAGGAGCGAAATGGTATGGTTGGATCACTTGAATCCTCCGTCTCAATGGAATATGGCCGAGGCTCTGAACCTTCGGATATATACCAAGATGGGGCTCGATACAAGCAAACACTCGTTACGGTAAACTGGATCTGAGACTTGCCAAGGAGGAGGAACCCCTATCCGAGGTATAGGCTTGGAAGCAGCTCACTGGAAACAACAAGGAACGATGGCCTTTCTAACAGGATTCCCGAGGAGGTGACGACACCTGTCCAAAGTCTAGGCTGCAAGAAAGATCATTAAACAACATCAAACGATAATGATTGATGACAAAATATCCAAGGAGGCGACGACACCTGTCCAAGGAGGAGATTGAAACAATGCACTATTTAAAAACAAGACTTTGAATAACTCAAATAATTAGATCAATCAAGCTTGCACCATCTGATTTATTCTTTAAGATTCTTCAAAGAATTACAAAGGTCGGGACAGCAAAGGCACGAAATCATGCACAATTGCGATCAACCAACGAACTCTCATCCAAGAGTGAACAGATATAAACAAGCGAACTCTGGCAACAGTGGCGCAGCAATTTTGCTAGCAAATAAAGGTTAAACAAATAAAGAACCTAAGGCTCTTATTTATAGGAACTCAAAGGAGTAGGCAACCCTAAAATCTCCTTGAGTTAACAAACAGTTCTTGCCAATCAGCAAGATATTATTCTATGTCTAAATGTAGGTGAGCAAACAGTTAACTGGAAATCTACTTCAGTTAACTGAAACTAAACAAAAGTCAAACTGGAAGTCTACCTCAGTTGACTGACACCTAACTAAAAGTGAACTTATGTTACAAATGTGTCTCCAAATAGACATCCACCTTTTGAGGAAATCTGAGATCCACAAATCGTGGGAGTCAAATAGACATCCTAGATTAGTGGGATCTGACATGCATGATCTGTGGAGATCTGGAGTCAACTTGGAAAGGGGCATCAAGTTGACTTCAGTCATCATTAATGCTATTTGGAGGGTAGGACGTCCTCCCTTGGTGCTTTACACCTCTTCACCACTGGTCAACAAAGTCTCTATCCAGTCATTGACCTCTTCGGCCTCCGGGCAATTAATGCTCTTCAAGATGACTATGTGGCGTCTAAGCATTTCTTCACCCGTCGTAAGCTGCTGATGATAGGTTATGCATTGGGCAGCTGCTTCATCTAACTGGACAGACATGGCTGCAATTTTGGCTAATTTGCAGCCATTGGGATCTTCAAGGAATGAAGATCGGATGACATCCTGGAATCGTGTCTGCACGGTTTCAAGTTCCACATATTCTCCTCCTTCCCGCTGATATTCTAACTCCGGGAAGGATATTACCAACGTTCTTGCGAAGTTGATAATATTGGCGACGAAGCGTCTATAGTCAATCAGCTCCACAGAGTTGGCATCATAGGCTCTCACCTTGTATGCCACCTGTTCTTTCCACTCAAAGAGATGGTGTTTATTTTCTGTGGTCGTAACTGATTCATATGCTTGTTGCAAATCAGCAACTGTCGCCTCCTCTCTCGGCCTCTCTTGAGCTGCCTTTATATCTGACTTCTGGATTTCTGATCGAAGTCCATGTGCTCTGTCTCTCAGCTGATATGCTTCTGTCAACACACACCGCCCTTTGACAACAAACTCATCCACTTGGCGTCTCAAGTGTTTACCGTATGTAATCAACTGATGATGGTTCCTTTCAGCTGGGAGATCCAACAGTCCTTGAGGCAAAGCCGAGGAGTTTGGAGTGTCATGTATCAAACTAGAAATGTACAACTTTAGCTGACGGATTTCAGCCTTCAAGGCTGCTTTGTCTTGTCCATCTTTTGTCATCCTTTCTTTGACACTCGCCGAGGCAATTCCAAGAAGGTCTGCCTCCACCTGTCGAGTGGTCTTTCCAAGGTTCACCTTTGAAAGCGTGAAATCCTCAACCCTCACATTATGTATATCTTTGTCTTCAGGTGGGGCAGCAGTCTCTATGATGACCTCGTTCTCTGCATTCTTTTCTACATGTGTCTGCTTCTTCAACTTCTTTACCGGCATGTCTTGTGGGACATGATGGAATTCAGAGAAGTCAAGCTGATATGAAGGCCTCTCCCTCTTTCTCCCAAGCGAGCTTTCCAGCCAGATAGAATCTCGGCTAGCATCGCTGGGAGGAGGAACATAGGTCCCCTGAATGCTAGAAGAACGAGACTGTGCCGTGGCAATGTCTCGTGGTGGCGAGTCCAAATCAATAGGACTTTGTGACCTCTGTGATGGTGGTGAAGCTGGTGGCTCTGTTTCTATCACTGGCACCGCTTCTGCTACAACTTCTTCTACAATGGTTTCCGCCTCTACAGCGATTATTTCAATCACTGGTTCTTGTGTAGTTGCAGCGGTCTCAACTGTCTCAGGCAAATTGGTGGCTGTCTCCACCTGTACCTCTTGCCGGCTTGTGCTGGCAATTCCTTTTCTCCCCCATGTGCTTCCTGACATCCGCATTCCTTCTGGAGGAAAGCTCATCTTCTTCTGTCTGGGTTTCCTCCTAGACGTGGAAGGTAGTGTAGACTGAACCGCTGGCGGCTCTGATCGGGGAAGTACTACCTTCCTTGTCCTTTTACTGTCCAGGTAGAGTTGACTGTGTCGAACTACTCTACCCGTTCTTTCCTCAATAGACGTACTCTCTTTCGCGTACCAGTCTACCTTGCCGAGTGGTTGTGAATCTACTAGACCCGTGAAGAAGGAAGAAAGAATAACTTCTCCTTCGTCTTCAGATAAGCCCTCGATGTCTTCTGACATGAATTCTGCAATCTGTGAGAGCTTGAATCTGCTATGGTTCCTTCTTCTCACTTCGAACTCATCTTCGCAGTTGACCCAAAAATCTTCCATGAAAGGTTCATGTGATGATCTTTGCTCAAGGTGAGCTGCGAAGATGCCTCTGGGGTCATAGGATGGCCTCCTGTCGATGAGGTACTTGAGATTAAATCTCACTATTTCTTGGCTTATCAACCTTGCATCAGCTGCTGTTCTGCATCTGTAGAGTCCCATCTGAAGAGGAAAGTTCACTGCAGCCTTTTTCTTTACGCGAAGGTAAGAGTGAACATCGGCCAATTGCCTCAGGAATTCCATGAACACTACCCTATCTGAGGGGTAACGTGGCATCATGGCGGGGTGGCCATTATAGCCATACACGCGTATGTAGGTGAAAGTGGGGAATTGTATGAACCAATCCGCCCAGTCCACCATTGCTGCCTTAGCTGCTGGTGAAATACGCACGTGCATCTCATGGTCTAGCTCGTGCACGGTGTGCATAGTAAAAAGGTCATTTATTCTTTTGAAATGTCTTTCCGCTAGAGTGAACTCCAAGCGAGGAAAGTATTCTTGTACCTTTTGCATACCCAGGGTTCCCACAGTGTTTAATGTTCTGAAATCGCCTTGGAAGGCTATCGGGTAGACCAGGTATGAACACATGTGGAAACGGTGCTCTTCTAGAAATCCGGTGAATTGTTGGTGGAGTGTGTCACTGATCAGGGAGGCCCAGTCGTAACGTTCTTTTCTGCTGATTATCTTGCCAATAATGTAGAACATCCACGGCTGGAAGGATTTTCCCTCCTCTTGTCCAGTGACTCTGCTGAGTAGGGTGATTAGCACTCCGTACTCGTCTTTGAATTCTCCTCTACCAACTACTCTGGGCAAACTGTTCCTCTTTGTTTTCAGCCAATGTTCAGCCATTATAAGCGAACACTTGTCTTTTGAAGCCTCGAATGCCTTTTCGCATTCTGTCACTGATATGACCTTCTTGGTAGGGCATGGTGGGATTGCAAAACAAGTCTCTATGTCTACTGGCTTCAAGCTGCAAATCACCCTCCCGTCAACTGACAGGATCTCTCTTGTAGTCGGGTTGTAATGCTTAATGCAAGCAATTACAAGCTCGATGCTTTGTAAGGTGATTGGAATAGATGCTGCTTGAAACAAACCGGATTCTTCGATGTTCTGCAATGTGATTTGATTCATGCCCTCCAAGTCTTCAGAACTGACCTCTGGATTTTTCTGCCATAAGTCTGTATCAGTCGTTTTCAGGTAATCATGGTATAAGACTGTTTTGGTCTTGTATTGTACCTGAGAGTACTGCATTCTGAAAACCTTGAATATTGACTGGGCACTTGACCCTGTTCTGACACTTTTCTGAAACTGCTAAAAATAGCCTCGCCGGGGGTAGTTTTTACGAAAAAATCTGAGACATGGGTTTTGTTAAGAATGATTTTCTAAACAGACCCAGATCGTCAGAAATTCGAAAAAACGAGTTTTTCTTTGACATGCAAGAGCCCTTCGGTGGCAGAGGCAGCAAGGGCACCAGAAAGTGATTTTTCTCGAAAAAATCTAACACATGGGTTTTGTTCGTGCTTCAGAGCCAAACAAACCCAGTTTGTCCGTTTTTCAATATTATGACTTTTTCCGGAAACCCTAAAAAATAGGGGCAGCAGGGCTACTTTTTCTGAAAAAATCTACCATGTGGGTTTTGTTGAAAAAGCTGTGCTGATCATACCCAGTTGGTCAGATCTGTGAAAATCTGTCGTTTCCTGTGACATGCAAAAGAAATATAGACAGAAGTAGAGGAAATAGACAGAAGATGGATTGGAAGTTATAAACTGCCACTTTGCAATAATCTGTCTCTGGAAGCAATCTTGGGAGAAGAATACTTTTACTGCCAATTATCTTCAAAATATTGAAGATCCGTTCAAAACCCCTGCCAGATCTTGAAAACTTGTTCTTGGGAGCTACTTGATGTTTTATCCTTCAACCTGCAAAAAGAATAATGAGGAAAAGGGACGCCTAGCATGAATATAAGGCAATTAGGGTTAAGATCCACAAAGTATGGAAGATAACTCATCATTCAGTCCTGATTTGGAGTTCCAAAAGATGATTTCCACTGATTGTGGAGTGTTTTTCTCTTTTTTGGCTCCAAATTTTGCTAACTCAAGTCAACATTTCTGTTTGACTTTCCTTTAGGCGTCCAACCTTGAGTTTGATCTTTTTTGCCTATTTTGCAAGCTGAAGTGCTCCTGTTTGATCTTCGATTCAGGTTGCTCAGTTGATCTCGAGCAGTATCTGACAGTTCTGTTGTTGAGGCGGGATCAATGTGACTAGATATGCCTGGGAGAGGTTAGCTCAGAAAACTGAGTTTAGGCCTCCAGAAAGAAGGGCGCCTTTTCTTGAAAGGGGCGCTTTTGACAATGCCTTAGTCAATTTTCACTGACTCGTTCTTCGTTTTGACCTTTTCAGACCCTCTTTGCTTTGATCTGACGTTCCCGATGTTTGATGAATCAGATGATTCTGCTTGATGATGTGTCGGGTAGCTGGTTCAGTCTTGTTCACGATGCCTGACTTTGCAGTGGCAGCTGGCAAGTTTTGGGCCTCCAAACTAAAGGGCGCCCCTGGCCAGCAGGGGCGCTTTTAGCTTTTGCCTAGTTTTATCTTGGTTGTGGACTGCCAGCCTTTGACCTTCTTCATCGGTCGATTGATTTGTCGGAAGTTCTTGCTGATAGTCTCGCTGACGAGATAGGTCATAGCTGAGAAGGTCGTCTTGGGAGGTAGTGAAGATTCCGGCTGAATCTGGACACCTTTAGGAAAGGGCGCCTTTCCTTGAGAGGGGCGCTTTTAGCCATGCCTTAGCCATTTTCTGGCTTATCTTTCCAGTTTTTTAATTTTGGCTTTTTTGCTTGATCTCGTCTCGTGATCGTCTGGTGTGTCTTGTGGACTTGCTGTTAGATTGATCACGTAGCCGGGAGGAAGCTGGAAAGATATCATGTATAAAGCTACAGCTCTTGGATTCATCTGATGTCTGCAACTGAGGGGCGCCCCTGGCCAGCAGGGGCGCTTTTACCTTGAAGTTTTCAGATTTGGCACTTCTGTCGTCAATGGATCCTCCATACTTCGCTGACGGTTGGTCAATGATTGTTGAATCAGATAATCTTGCTGATTGTTTCGTTGTCGAGCTAGTATGAAAGTGAAGAGGACGACTGTTTTGACACTGCCAGATGTTTTGATCTGCCCTCTAAGGTTCAAGGGCGCCTTTCTTCAAGAGGGGCGCTTTTAACCACTGTAGACTATGTTTTGCCTTGGTAGACAAAACGTGCACCTTCCAGACTTAGCCAAATTTTGGCCTTTTCCGTTTTGAGAATCTCCTTCGTTGAACGTCATCATTTTTATCTTTTTTCCGCCATGGTTTCTTCGTTGAAGCTTTTGAGGTTTAGCTTTCAGCACCTGGTACTGGCCAATCTGCCATTAATGGCTGCGGAGCTCCTAACTTTGTTCCTGAAAAATAGAAATAGACCCACCAGAGTAAAACATATTTTTTGATAATTCTGACTTGATCAGTGTGATCGTGAAGGCAATTAAGCCTATCAGAATTATTTTCAATCATTTCCGGGAAGGTCCTATTTTTTAGGGTTTCCATAAAAATAGGGGTGTAAAACCCTAATTTTCGTTTTTTCAAAATTTTAACCATAGGTTCCTTGACAGAAACCCACAAGGATTTCATATTTGGTTTGACCTAAAACATACTTTAGATGGCATTTTTACGTTGTTTAGCTCAATTTAAGCAGAATGTCAAAAATTTCATTTTGGGTATAACAAGTTTTATCGACTTCGGAGCTAACCATGAAGCAAGATTATCCGAGTTACAGAACTCCGGCAAACGAAGACAGAAGCAGAGGTTGCGAAGAGTGTTTTCTCACAAGGAGGCAGTCTAGAAATGCAAATCCGCTCCCTTCTAGCCCAAGGGCGATTTTCTTTTTGAAGGCCCAAATCTAGATGCATGTGTGTTTTGATGGTTTCAGTCTTTGCAGAATTAGTTTGGCTTTTCAATGAGCTATCAAGCGGAAGCGTATCCAGTACAGAAATCCAGTTATCAGCGTTAGAAGTGGAAATTGCAGGCAGGATACATGTCAGAAGAAGTTTTTCAGAATGCAAATCCGCTCCCCTGTAGCCCAGGGGCGATCCTGAATAAGACCTGTTTGATGGATGAATTTGCAATTGAGGTCTTCCTGAGATCTCTTCCAGCTCAGTTCAGTTTTGCAGTGTACTCGTTCACAAGACGATCCGATGTTCTGAGTAACTGTGACAAAGGTCCTACCGAGCACGTAAAACAGAGGATGGTGAAGCGTAGCTACACAAAGCTGCACAGCTGTAGGCTAGGGGCGATTCTCCTTTAGGCCTGCCAGACGGGGTTATTTGCAATTACAGTCTTCACAAGACTTGTGTGCAATTACTCAAGCTATCCAACAAGTCTAGCCGACAGCCTCCGGGATTTGGCGAATGCTCGTACATGCGAGGTCAAGATGATAATGCTGTGAAGAAGAGCTGATTGAAGGCAGTTCAAAAAATGACTAAGTGTAAGAATATAATTTTCTTTGAAAAAGGCGATTTTCTTTTAGAGGCCTTAAAAGCAATTTTCTGGCTTCGTCGTCTCCAAGAACATCTCTTGCAAGTTGACCAAACTGTACAACAAGACAGGCGGCACGCGTATCGGAACATTCCAGTTCCCGGTATCAAGGGTCAAAGTATGGTGTTCAGATGAAAATCACACTTTTGTCAAAATGGTGTTTGAGCTATCACAGAATAGGGGCGCTCATTCTTTTGGGGTTCTTAATACAATTTTCAGATCCCTCACATACAGTCATTGGATGCAGAGTACTTCTAGTCACGCAATGAATCCATTATTCAGTCAATGGGGTTCATTATTCACCGTCAGCGGCAGTTTGAAGCATCAGAAGGCAAAACGAAGAAATGGCTAAGTCTGGAGTCAAAACATCAATTTAATCAGAGGCGCCTAATTTTCTAAGGTATCAGATGATGATTTTAGCAGTTGTTGCTCCCAGCAGACATTTCATCCTTGTCATGCAAGCTTCGCAGTGGATATCTCAGCACGGTCGTAGGATCATTCAATCATCCGGAAATCAGAGTTGAACAGGGTCAGTTGTAACTTTGCAGTCAGCTACAAAATAGGAGATTCTCAAAAATCTCATAACTCTTGCAAATGGAAGCCTAAAAGATCAAAATTTGACTTTTTAGAATCAGGGAAGTGTGTTGAGCACAACAAGATGCTATTTTTGGCAAATGATAAAAATAATATTTTTGCATGCAAGGCATTAAAAAGTGACGAATTTCTTCAAAGATAAATATTGGTGCCACTTTTAGTTCTTTGCATGCTTTGAAATTAAAATATTATTTTTAGTCTAAAGACTCAGAGACAGCAGCAGTTCAACTGGTAAAGGGCCAATCGGATTCCTTCTTCACAGTTAGGGTTTGAGCTTGCAGTCTTGCTTTTGTAGTACGATTTTGCTCTAGTTATGCAAGCATGGCATTCATCATTTCATTCATCCAGCTTGAGCAGAGGTGAATTCTTTCCAGAGTTGGGCGAATTTCTTCAGCGGTCAGTTGTGAAGGCATAAAAATATTCTTTTGCAGGTACAAGTCAAGATTCATCAGCAGAATTCAAGGCAGAGTGGCGATTTTGACAGAAGAAGATAATAAATAAATAAAAATTAAAAAACATCTTTCTTCTTCTCTAGATTTCTTCCATCTTCTCGTCTTAAAATTTTCTCACATGTTTGAAGAATTGGCGTTTTTGGCAAAACAAATCATCTGGGTTGATTCAGAATTGCTTTCTCAGCAAAACCCATGTGCTAGAATTTTCAAAAAAAATTTGTTCCAGAGCATCAATTCTTGAGGCTTTGATTTTCGGAAGTGAGATTCCTTTACATGGTGGAGTAGAAGTCGATATTTTTCGAATCTAACGTTGTGGGTTGTCTTAGAAATATCTTCTGGACAAAACCCATGTCTTAGATTTTCTCGGGAAAAAATGTCCTCACAGCCCATCAGATCTCAACTGAAAACCTTTTGCATGCGGGCCTAAATCACATTTTTTCACAATTCTGACATTGTGGGCCATCTTAGAATTTGATTCTACGTAAAACCCACGTCTCAGAATTTTCCGTGAAAATCGCCCTCCGACAAGCTATTTTTAGCCTCATTAGCAGAGATTTTTGGTTTTTTGGAGAAGTTGTCAAAATATAGCCATGTTCACAGTCAACAGGCGAGTTTTTCAGGATGTAGTTCACGCAGAACGAATTCAAGACCAAGTCAGTCTTAATTCATGATTTCATCAGAAAAGCTGACATTGATTTGTATCAAGCGCATCGGAAAGGTTGACAAGAGTAGTCACTCAAGTTCACATGGTTTCATGTCTCGTATAGCTGATTGTCTTCCAAGGCCAGTTTAGAGGGTTGATACCGTTGGGTTTCTGTGTATGCAGCATGTTCATTTGTATTTCTCACAACCAAAGAGTTCGCAGTTTCATCATGCAACACTCTTCCATAAAGAAAAGCATGAAAAACGTGAGAAGCATCAAACTGCAGAGGAAACAGTGGCCATCACTTCAGTTACAAAGCCGCCATAGTTACCAACCAGTGAAGGGCCAATCTAACTATATAGAGATTTTCAGTTTTAATTGAGTTGCTAAGAAGCAGTGAATTGACAGTTGAGACATGTGACGACCTCTAGATGGTGATGCAGTCACTAACCTCGTGGAGGGGTTACTTGCTCGAGATCAGGGTCAGTGAACTTCAGTTCAAGGCGTCCCACCTTTTCCAAGATAGACATTAGACACAGGAGTTAAACTCGAGGCTTCTTTCCGAGTTAACTGGTTGTTACACATTGCATGTATGTCTTTCTTGGAAACATCTACGTACACTTGGAGCTTAGATTAGATCTTTCAGTTAACTGATGATAGCATTCCAGTTGACTTGCTTTCAATAAGGACGTGCATGTTGCACCTTGTCCATTTAGATTAGATGTTTCAGTTAATTGATGGTAGTTTCCCAGTTAACTGTGTAGGTTCATTCAATTAGGTTTAGAGAATAAGATCTTGCATGTCTTGCAAGACTGTAGTTGACTCAAGGTGATTTTAGGGTTGCCTACACCTTGAAGTCTATAAATAAGAGCTTTTAGCTCATTTGTAATTAGCTTTTCCTGGTGATAGAGAATTGCTGCGTTGTCGGCAACATGCCTATTCTCAAGATTGGTTCACCCTTGTAAATTAGAACTTTTGCTTGATAGCATACATGCTGCGCCTACCTTGCCTGTAGTATTGCTATTATTGTATCTGTTCAAAGAGTGATTGCTGTTATAATAAATTGCTGCACCTACCTTGCCTTCATGTTATTGTCATGGTGTTTATTCGATCTTAGTTAAATGGGGTTGCTGGTTTGATCGTTATTGCATGCGTATTGCGTCTATACAATATACTGTCCCAGTTGCTTACCTTGTGTTTTGTTTATCATGAGCCTATTCAGAAGAGCAAATAGTTGTGCCCACCTTGCCTTCATGTTGCAAAACTGTACTTAAAGCTTATTGTTTGATGTGTGTGATAGTAGACTCATTCAGCCAAGCAGATAGTTGCGCCTACCTTGCCTTCATGTTGTGAAGCTGTACCAGGTTTACCGTTTATTTGTTTGTTTTAATAAACTTCTTCCCGAATTAGCAAATAGTTGCGCCTCCCTTGCCTTCATGTTGTGAGCCCGCACCTGAAGTTTATCGTATAATACATTCCTGCTCCATTTCCTCATGCTCTGTTTCTTGAGGAAACTGGATAGATTTAAAGAAGTTAGCTTAGTTGTAGTTAGATGATCTGCGAAACCAGAAAATACTTAGCTGCAACGTTCTAGGTTTTCTTAACCTTGTGCCTCTACCAGCTGAGAACAAAAAGATAGGACATTAGTTTAGTTTTCTATTTCATGCATTCCAGCACAACGAGGGAGCTTCTCCTCCTAATTTGAAGAGCACTCATTACGTAGTGTGCATAGCTGTACGTACAAACTCACACTCCAGAGGTGTTAGTTCTTACACCAACAAATATGACATCTTTACTTAGTTCAATTTGTTTCTGCCCGGATATGTATATTTTGTAGGTTTTTCAGGTTTCACTATATCCCACAAATACCCGTTTCTTTCCAGAAGGTTCTAGTTTGGATCTCTTTTCTTTAGGTACATGAATGTAGATAGGGCAACCAAAGATCCTTAAGTGACTTATATCAGGTTTTATACCAGCAAATGCTTCTTGAGGAGTTTTGTTATCTAGATGTGAGTGGGGACATCTGTTTTGAATGTAGACAGTTGTCCTAGAGGCTTCTGCCCAAAATGAGGTTTCAATGTTTTGGTCAAACAACATTGCTCTAGCAGCTTCTACAATTGTTCTATTTTTCCTCTTAGCAACACCATTTTGTTGAGGGTTGTAGGCTACAGTAAACTCCCTCTTAATCCCAGCATTTACACAAAATTCCTTAAAGATTTGTGAGGTGTATTCCTTCCCGTTATCTGTTCTTATGATTTTGATTTTCTTCTCAGAGAAGTTTTCTGTAAGTGCGTTGAACTCCTGAAACCTTTTAAGGATTTCTATTGACTCTTTACACTTTAGAAAATATATCCAGGTCTTCCTAGAGAAGTCATCTACAAATATTACATAATATAAGAATCCCGCCATGGAGGGTACAGACATGGGTCCAGATAAGTCAAAGTGTACTAATTCTAATACAGTTTTGGTTTTACTCAAACTATTTTGGAAGTATCCCTTTGTATTCTTTCCTAGGGCACACCCTCTGCATGTTCCTTCATGGATTTGTTTTAGTTTGGGCAATCTTGTTACTAATTTTTCTACAGAAGGTAGGGCGTGGAAGTGGAGATGTCCTAATCTTCGATGCCAAATTTCATTTGAATCAGAGGTCTGATGAATAAGAGCTTGTTTAGGATCCGTGCACAATTTGTAGAGATATCCTTGTCTCACTCCTATAGTTTGTGCTTTCTTCATATTGGAGTTTTTTGGCCATGCCAAAACTTTTCCATGCATTAAGGTAACCCTATATCCGTTGTCTTCAAGAGCAAAAATGGATATTAGGTTCCTTTTTATTCCTGGTACAAACAGTACTCCAGTGAGTTGTAGAAAGAGGCCAGATTTCAAATTTATGGAGCAAGTTCCAACCCCTCTTACTGGATGTGCAGAATCATCCCCAATAGTCAATTCTTCGTCAAATTCTTCTTTCATAGTATCTAGGTGTTCTCTGAACCCTATTATGTGCCTAGATGAACCACTATAAATTACCCAGTTGTTGTCTTGGTTTGATACTTGACTTGATAGTGCTGAATAGAAGACGAATTTCTCAGAGTCATAGTTTGTATTTGATTTTCCAAATTTTGCAAATGATGATTGTTGTTTTGTTCTATCAGGACACTTCATTGCATAGTGTCTGTACTGATCACATCTAAAACATTGTACTTGAGAGATGTCTTTCCTCTTCTTGAATGATCCTTTTCCATAAGAATTCCTCTTTCTTTTGAATGACCCTTTCCCAAGAGAATTCTTCTTACCCCTTTTATGAGAATTTATGTTTAGCACATGAATATCCTCATCTATGGGTTTCTGATTGTTTCCTTTAATTGAAAGTCTTGTTTCTTCTTGTAAGCAATCAATTCTTAGCCTATCAAATTTAGGGAGTTTAGATCTTGCACTTATTCCTTGAACAAATGACTCCCATGAGTTTGGTAGGCCTCCTAGAGCTATTAGTGTTAACTCCTTGCTATCAATTTGATATCCAATTGTTGACAG
The DNA here is from genome assembly GCA_007115665.2 of Sequoiadendron giganteum. Classification (NCBI taxonomy): domain Eukaryota; kingdom Viridiplantae; phylum Streptophyta; class Pinopsida; order Cupressales; family Cupressaceae; genus Sequoiadendron; species Sequoiadendron giganteum. Next base: position 695,386,400 of record CM021103.1, on the reverse strand, counting down.
TTGATCTCTTAGTTCAGTGATTCTCATGAAGTATGCATTGATAGACTCTCCTTTGTTTATTTGAACATGATTAAGTTGCCTTTTTAAAGCAAGGGTCCTACTGGTGTTGTTTATTTCAAAGGTGCTCTCAAGGGATTTAAACATTAGGTATGCAGTCTCATGTTTTGACAGAATAGGTATTATATGGTCCCTAACTGCATCTACTAAAATTTTCATAGCTTTCTCATTGTTCTCAATCCATTGAGTTTTTTCTGGATCATCCTCAGGTTCTTTCTTGTTTTCTTTCACAAATGAGTCTTAACTTATTTTCTTTCAGAATCATCATGATTCTGAATTTCCATGAAGTAAAGTTGTTTGCGCCTTCAAAACAATCCTCAAATCTGATTACACTAGACATTATGAAGAATGTAATGTGTATATGATTTCTAGAAAAAATACGATTTTTCTAAATAATCTGATATTTTGATTTGATTCGGATTTTCTCAACGTGGCTCTAATACCATGTAAATGTTTGATCAAATCTATCAAATTATGTCTTCTAAATCTAAACCAGAAATAAGGAGGTTGATGTCAAGATATTCTTTATGTCACTAAAATACTAAGTCTGAATTTTCTGTGCAGATGTTCGACTTTCAAAGAGCAGATTAAATTTTCAATTTCTATTATCTGCTTGGTTGTTTTGGAACTCCCATAAATATGGAGAGGGGGAGTTGTGTCTTAAGACTTAGAGGGACACGTCATTAGTGAGGCGCGTCTCATGAGAGACATGTCTCATGAGGGACGCGTCTCAAGTGAGACACGTATCATGAGAGACATGTCCCATGAGCGGAAGTGTCTCCACAAAGTGGAGACAAGTCCGCTCATGGGACGTGTCTTTAATTACCGTCCATAAGTCTCTTTAAGACACCCGCATTTAAACTTATCAAACAGAAGTTCGATCTAAATAAATATAATTTATATCCTCAATTTGTAGATCGAAAACTATACTTGAATAAAGCGATTGGATGTAAATGATGATAATGAATAAATGCAATCATCATTTGCATCTGACCGATGCTATCAGTTTTCAATACTTGCAAATTTGGAGTTAGAGCTACTACAAATCTAAGACTAAAGATATAAATCCCAAGATGATTTGCAGCATATGAATTCCAAGTATGGAGCCAAACAAGACTCGAAGCAAGAAAAAGATAACTTCAAGTCATTCCCTATAGAATGTGTAAATTAAGAAGTGAAAGAAGCAAGCAATGCAGAATACATAATTCCAACAGACACTCTACCAAAGAGTACTATGCTCAAAAATCCCTACTTGCATAAATAGAAGCATCCAATTCACCCATAGCAGAAAAAGAAAAGGAAAACAAACCACATAATGTGAGCTAAGCACCATGGTAACAATCACTAATGTAGCCCCATCTTCCAATCTAGATCAAAAAGAAGTTAAAAGATTAATCCATTCTCAAATGTAGATCAATGGACAACCTGTACACTTCATTATTAACAATGGTAGTTAAAAAAATCTAATTTCTCCAAATGAAATTCACAGATTGAACCTTCTAACAACATCTCACCCACAACCATTCACAATTGGATGCCTTAACTTGGGTTTTGAGAAGCGTGTCACTCATCACCATCACTTGGTGTGCAAGATCAAGCCTATTCAAGATGTAGTCATTTATGAAGTAGCACCAATTACTTAGGCAATCATATGTTTTCCAGCACCATGTAATCTATTGAGCAAAATCTAGAAATATTATCAGAGATGTTAGTATAGATACTGCATACTACAAGTAGTCTATAAGCTTTCACTCATTAATGCCAAATGGTGCAAGAAATTAAACAATGAGAAATGTGTGCTTGTGATGGTGAGACCTAAACATAAGAAAAGCACTGTTCCTATACAAGCTAGTGCTGCACCACCTTCAACGAAACAGAAAAGAATTAAACAAAATATGGAGCATTACATGAATATTTTTTAATCTCCTATTGCAATGCCTGAGAAGTGCACCATGAATCATTCTACTGATCGAATTCAAGGACTGCCTTCTAATTCCTCTCCATACTAATGTTCATTTGTAGAGAATGAAAATAGCAATGACAGATAAATGAAGTTGTGGAAAAAAGGGACATTTGGCCCAGCTCTACATCTTGTGGCAGCCCACTTGTGCTTGCACTAAAGAAAGACCATTGCCAACTACAAAGCTCTCAACAAGATCATGTCAATATTCACTATCCTCTTCCTAGGATTGCAGACCTACTATACCAGCTCTATGGTGCCAAATTCTTCACTAAGATAGATCTATGAGAGCTAACATTTTCAAGAATCATGCATGAGCAAGCTTGTAAGCTTTTACATTTGCAAGAGCGACAATTAAACGTTCAAGTTCACCCTTAGAAAAATCTACCTTTTGGGAGGACTAGGCAAGCATGGTTTTCCTTGAAGTAGAAATTAAATAGGAGATGTTAGTGTATGATTTGCACTCGACTATCATCCCACTTTGTCAAGTTCCTTGATTTAGACTTTAATTGTCCCCTTGCAACACCAATTTATGTGGTGGCCATTGGGTGACCTGCTAGTGGGCCCACTTTAGGTGTACCCTTTAAGTACCTTGAGTTCTGCACCAATAGTTCTTAACTTCTTATACCTTATGGTCCACTTTATGTATAATTGTAACCATGAAATAAATTCAATCTTAAGCTGTGTTCTGTCTATCATTCATTATCCGTGTGCTATAGTGATAGTTTGTACATTCCACATACTATAATTTCTTGTGTCTCTCTTTTTGATTCATTACTTGCATTAAATTGTGGCTGCTTATGTGTTGAGTGCAACAAAATTCAATTGGAGAAGCATCGCTGCAGATCATGTCTCAATAATCTTTGGAAGTGTTAAATAGATTATCCAGGGATATTGTATTCCGTTCTAACAATATTTCTCATAATGCAATAGTTCTTAATAAAAATAAATGTTTCTATCATATAAAAAATGGTTTCAATCCTGTCTACACAAGTAATGAGATGGCAAACCAAATAATTTAAATTCAATTTTCATGGCATCACTTATAATGTTACACAATACAAGTTAGAAATGCTTAATGTGTTGGACTCTCAATGAATATATATACATTTTTCTATCAAGAATTCCAAAATGCAGGTCAAAAGCAAAACAACACACATGACCAGCGCAGTTGCAGAACCAATCTCTTCAGGAATTTCGCATAATAAGTTGAAAGAAACATCTAACAATTTGAGCATGGTAAGCCTGTCATCAGCATACAAGATTCTTATTAGATACACGTTCTACACAAATAAATAATAAATTACATATCAATAGATATTCTAAACAAGTAATAAGAAGTAATTCCAGTTAGAGCATTACAGCAATATAAGGATTTCTTAATGAAAACTGTTCCTACTATCTTTTCACAATGAAAAAACATTATAGCATATCAGATACCGGCCAACAGCAGCTGGAAGACAAGAGAGTTGATTATGACTGGCATTCAAAACTGTCAGAAAAGAGAGATTTCCTAGGTCTTCTGAAATGGTCTGGATGCTGTTGTGAGCCAATATGAGTTTTTGCAGCTCCACGGCCTAGAAAAAGCAGACACCAAAATTAAATGAGCAAATGAATTGTTCCTATGTTATCAAAACCTCAAAGAGAAACACCATAAAGACTATATAGATCTGTTGTAGTTCAAGATACAATTGCAAGTTGAGATAAGTTTTATAACTGCCCAAAAAAATTCTAAATACAAATGTAAAGAATTTAACGTCATACCTCCCACCACTTTTCTCCTTCTCCAATTGCATCTAAATTATTGTAAATCTGATGTGGCAGTTCCCTTCCACCCAAAGAATACCAATGAGTTGAAAGCCCAAGTTCAAAAAAGCATTTTAATAATTCAAAATCAATTGCCAGGAATTGAGTACCCAAAGAATACCAGTGAGTTGAAAGCCCAAGTTTAAAAAAGCATTTTACTAATTCAAAATCAATTGCCAAAAATTGAGTGAGTTATAGCACTTCAATAGAACTAGGCCAAACAAAATTTTGACAGGGCTTTAACAATTGCAAAACAAGAATCTGCAACAGTTAGGAGAAATGCTGTATGCTATTTGGAGAAATGCAGTTCTAACTCAATAAACATTCAACACAGAGACTTGACTTCATAGCTTGAATAACAATTTGTGTAGTGTAAGTCTAGCATGAACTCTCATTACCATTTATGTGCTCAAAGCACTTATTTATAAGCTCCTACGAGACGGTTTTTGTAGAGATCAAATAATAATAAAATAATGTCTTTAAAGTTGTATTTAAAAACAACCCTAATCCTATCCATTTGAAAAGAGGAAACAAGTCATTCAAAATAGCCTAAAATAGGGTTTCCTCTACTTTAAATTTGTTTTCTCCTCCATATAGGTTGGCAGCTGGCAAACATCACTTAACACTCAACCATCACACTCATATTTGGACGCAGTTTTATGTGGCAATTGTAGCTCAAAAGCACGACACCTTAAAATGAATGAGTCTTCAAATAGGGCACCTGATTTTCACATTTTCAGCTTGACCTTTAGCTAGGCATGCCTTCATGTCTGATTTACCACTTGAACTGCTACTGTCTACTTGCTAGACCACAGTAAAAGTGCAACTTGGTCATTTTAGCACTTTCTTTTTCTAAGCAGAATTTCATAATGCCTCCGCCTTTTTTTAGTGGTAAAGTAGAGTTTCCTTATGGCATAGCCATCTCAAAATAGCACCTAGATTTATGACTAATCATCACCCCTTTTGAGGCTGGTGCAGTTTCCTAAAGGCCATGCCATATTGAGTCACAATTTTATGTTAGAATTGCCAAGAAAAAAAGTGTGACTTTCTTTTATGTTATCCTTCATTTAAATGTTGGTCATGATTTCACTTTACCACTTTCTAATGGCATAACCTTTCAAATAGTGCAACTTTCTTTACTTGTTTGTTCATCTTTTATGTTGGTGTTATTTCATCAAATGTTAGCTGCTTTGGGCAGGGTTTTAGATTGGCTAGAGCCACTTGAAAGTGCACGACTCTTATATATTCTAGGCAATTTCCTCATGGCATAGTTTCTTTAGTCATTTGCCTCCCTTCTTGCAGTTTTCTTACAAAAAGGGTCCTCCAATTGTTTGTCAAAAATCACTTAACCATTCACCTCTTCCTCTAGGCACAATTTATAAACTCTCTACCACCTTTGGCACCTTTTCTCCTTGGCTTGGCCATTGGAAAAGTGTGCTCTACTATTTAGCTTTTTTTCCTTCTTTTGGCATAGATAAATAATACAATTGCCACTTGTGAGGGTTTTTTTTACATTTGCCAATCTTGCATTCTAATTCAAGTCTTCATCATTGCATCTTCTTCCTTCTATTTTGAAGTATTCAGTCTTTTAAGAACTTGATCATCTTTATTCATCATTCCTCGTCTTCAAAAAATCTACAAAATTATTAGTTTGAAATGACCACAGACAAAACCATTTTGACAATCTTGATTGAAAGAACAATAATTGACTTGTACTTGATGTAAAACCAAGGGTGTATTTACAATTTCCAGCAGTGCCGAAAAACAGCATAGGAGGAAATCCTTTTAGCTGGGAAGCAAATGAATTGTACTACTGGTGCAAGAAATAAAAACTAATGAGCATCCAACTCTCTTGTGGAAGAAGAAAAGTGGTAGCAAGTGGATTTGATTAATGTGGTGGAGTAATCAGCAAGGTAGAGATAGGATTTATTGAATGTTGGCGAAACTTTTATGCTCAATAGAATATTTTAGAATCCTCAAGGAAGATAGGAAAAATGTAGTGAAGTTTCTTCAATTAAAATTGTCAAAGAACCATCCTAATGAAATAAACTTTTAGAAAAGGTTTTTCAAAGTTGTAGGCAACTTCTATTTGAATCTATGCAATGAACATCTAAAGATAAATAAATACGAAATCAAGTTTGAAGGTCTCTACAAATTGAATGTCTTTCATCTCAAAGATAGAGAATGCTTGGATGTTGTCAAGACTCGAGACAATGTGAAAGCTTCAAACCCAACAAAGCAAATTAAGTGCCCAATTCAAAAATGGGAAGAGGGTATTACTGTCACTCACAATTTTAAGAGGTTGTATGGAAACAATGTCATGCCCCCGAAATTGTAACACTAAAACCCGAGCATTAAAATGCAAATAAATAACAAATATAAATATTAAAAATATATAAATATAAATATTAACAATTTGAATATTATTATAATTATTATATTATAACACTATGAATATACAAACCAATATAAAAATAAAAATATTTACAATAAAATCAGATTGTGAAGAAACATATATTAATATAAAAGATATATACAATAAAGAACAGCCAGCGATTGAGAGTCCCTAAAGCTGCGATCAGATTGGAGCAATAATAGTCACATTTATTAAGGCAAGGATTAATATGAAAAGGCAGTAATAAGGCATCGATTCATTATTCAAAAGAAGCACTGACTATAAGAGGCTGTGGGTTAGTTAATAAAACAGTTAATGAAAAGTCATGACCCTTTCAAAGATAACAACCATGAAAGGGTGTGTCTTATGATTGGTTATGACTCTAGAAAATATAAAAAGGAAGAATATTCAGAAATACAGGGGCATTCAGAAAAGAGAGGATTCCAAGAATTAATATCTAAGGAACAAAAAATAGAAATGAGTTAGAAATCTGAGCAGGGAATGGGGGGGAATAAAATAAATAAGGAAGTCCATAATATATTTCTGAGTGCAGCAGCAGAAATAATAAGGAGATAAAGGGAATATAGTGAGACTTAAACACAGATGTATGAAGGGCAAATAAAGAGATAAAAACACAGAGATATAAACAGCGAATAAGGGAGAAACAGGAGGAGTATGTCCTGAGCATAGCAGCAGAAATATTAATATGATATACTCAGATTTAATATGTGGGAAGAAGTTGGTTCAAAGAGATCTAACAGAGATATAGGAACAGCAACGAAGACATAGAAATAAATAAGAAGTCTGATATATGGAAAAGGATAAATCAATAAGGGAAGTAAGCTGAACATAATTACACACACACACACATATATATATAGGATATCGATATATATGAATTATACATGATTATGCAATAATGATGCTTGCAGCAATTATTCAGGCTTATAAGTAATTATGGTGCTTTAATATAAGTATGGATAATAGATTCTTATTTGTAGAATTTACACTAACGATATCTTCTGAGTGTTAAGAACAGATCGATCGGAGAGCAAGTTGACTCAGTCTAAAAATCAATAACATTTCAGCATTAAGTCAGCGATCATCTAATCAGATAAAAGGAATAGTGGTTTGCATCTTCTAAGTCAGAAATAATCAATTAATTAACATTTGTGCAGCAGGCCGATTTCTTGAGTTGGTGGTATGAGATCTGATTTGCAGTTATATGGTGCAGCATAATTTAGTATGAGAGATTATGATTATTTAAATAGATATTCAAGATACCAATGATACATTATTGTTATGGCTGCCTCCTTAAATATGATTAATATTGGTTTAAATGTTTTAGCCTCGATAGAGGAGGATGAGATCACAAGAGGGGAATGGTGATGTGGCACTCTCCTAGGTACGCCACCTCAAAATGGAGGACCGAGTAGTCCTATAATGGGGAACCAATGTGTTCCATAATGGAGGACCAAGTAGTCCTATAATGGGGGACCAAGTAGTCCCAAGGAGGCCAAGGGGGTATCCATTTGGGGTACCAATGGTGCAACGCCTTGGGCCTAGGAGAGATGGCATTTTCAAGGCACCCATTGTAATCTCACCCCTCCATCATGGTAAATCAGCACAATAGGTCAAATCATAGAGAGAGGGAAATTGGGATAACAGAAAGGGGACACCTCCTAGGTAGAGACCAAGGCATCTTGTTGGCGTTTCAATTAGCACCTCTGGAGTGCTTATTGGAAACGGACAGCTATTGCAAGTGTGTTAGTACATGCTCTTGGATTATAGAGAGGAAGATCTCTCTTTGCTGATTTTTACTGTAAAAAAGGGGTGTACTAAGATTTCCTATCTTTTTTACTCAGCGGCAGGACACAAGGGTGCATAAACCAATGCGCCGTAGCTAAGCTTTTTCTCTGGTTTCCGCAGATCTTAACTACGACTAACTAAGCTTCTAAACTATCCTACCTCCTCAAGATAAACAGAGCATGAGGGCGTAGGAGCGAAATGGTATGGTTGGATCACTTGAATCCTCCGTCTCAATGGAATATGGCCGAGGCTCTGAACCTTCGGATATATACCAAGATAGGGCTCGATACAAGCAAACACTCGTTACGGTAAACTGGATCTGAGACTTGCCAAGGAGGAGGAACCCCTATCCGAGGTATAGGCTTGGAAGCAGCTCACTGGAAACAACAAGGAACGATGGCCTTTCTAACAGGATTCCCGAGGAGGTGACGACACCTGTCCAAAGTCTAGGCTGCAAGAAAGATCATTAAACAACATCAAACGATAATGATTGATGACAAAATATCCAAGGAGGCGACGACACCTGTCCAAGGAGGAGATTGAAACAATGCACTATTTAAAAACAAGACTTTGAATAACTCAAATAATTAGATCAATCAAGCTTGCACCATCTGATTTATTTCTTTAAGATTCTTCAAAGAATTACAAAGGTCGGGACAGCAAAGGCACGAAATCATGCACAATTGCGATCAACCAACGAACTCTCATCCAAGAGTGAACAGATATAAACAAGCGAACTCTGGCAACAGTGGCGCAGCAATTTTGCTAGCAAATAAAGGTTAAACAAATAAAGAACCTAAGGCTCTTATATTTAGGAACTCAAAGGAGTAGGCAACCCTAAAATCTCCTTGAGTTAACAAACAGTTCTTGCCAATCAGCAAGATATTATTCTATGTCTAAAAGTAGGTGAGCAAACAGTTAACTGGAAATCTACTTCAGTTAACTGAAACTAAACAAAAGTCAAACTGGAAGTCTACCTCAGTTGACTGACACCTAACTAAAAGTGAACTTATGTTACAAATGTGTCTCCAAATAGACATCCACCTTTTGAGGAGATCTGAGATCCACAAATCGTGGGAGTCAAATAGACATCCTAGATTAGTGGGATCTGACATGCATGATCTGTGGAGATCTGGAGTCAACTTGGAAAGGGGCATCAAGTTGACTTCAGTCATCATTAATGCTATTTGGAGGGTAGGACGTCCTCCCTTGGTGCTTTACACCTCTTCACCACTGGTCAACAAAGTCTCTATCCAGTCATTGACCTCTTCGGCCTCCGGGCAATTAATGCTCTTCAAGATGACTATGTGGCGTCTAAGCATTTCTTCACCCGTCGTAAGCTGCTGATGATAGGTTATGCATTGGGCAGCTGCTTCATCTAACTGGACAGACATGGCTGCAATTTTGGCTAATTTGCAGCCATTGGGATCTTCAAGGAATGAAGATCGGATGACATCCTGGAATCGTGTCTGCACGGTTTCAAGTTCCACATATTCTCCTCCTTCCCGCTGATATTCTAACTCCGGGAAGGATATTACCAACGTTCTTGCGAAGTTGATAATATTGGCGACGAAGCGTCTATAGTCAATCAGCTCCACAGAGTTGGCATCATAGGCTCTCACCTTGTATGCCACCTGTTCTTTCCACTCAAAGAGATGGTGTTTATTTTCTGTGGTCGTAACTGATTCATATGCTTGTTGCAAATCAGCAACTGTCGCCTCCTCTCTCGGCCTCTCTTGAGCTGCCTTTATATCTGACTTCTGGATTTCTGATCGAAGTCCATGTGCTCTGTCTCTCAGCTGATATGCTTCTGTCAACACACACCGCCCTTTGACAACAAACTCATCCACTTGACGTCTCAAGTGTTTACCGTATGTAATCAACTGATGATGGTTTCTTTCAGCTGGGAGATCCAACAGTCCTTGAGGCAAAGCCGAGGAGTTTGGAGTGTCATGTATCAAACTAGAAATGTACAACTTTAGCTGACGGATTTCAGCCTTCAAGGCTGCTTTGTCTTGTCCATCTTTTGTCATCCTTTCTTTGACACTCGCCGAGGCAATTCCAAGAAGGTCTGCCTCCACCTGTCGAGTGGTCTTTCCAAGGTTCACCTTTGAAAGCGTGAAATCCTCAACCCTCACATTATGTATATCTTTGTCTTCAGGTGGGGCAGCAGTCTCTATGATAACCTCGTTCTCTGCATTCTTTTCTACATGCGTCTGCTTCTTCAACTTCTTTACCGGCATGTCTTGTGGGACATGATGGAATTCAGAGAAGTCAAGCTGATAAGAAGGCCTCTCCCTCTTCCTCCCAAGCGAGCTTTCCAGCCAGATAGAATCTCGGCTAGCATCGCTGGGAGGAGGAACATAGGTCCCCTGAATGCTAGAAGAACGAGACTGTGCCGTGGCAATGTCTCGTGGTGGCGAGTCCAAATCAATAGGACTTTGTGACCTCTGTGATGGTGGTGAAGCTGGTGGCTCTGTTTCTATCACTGGCACCGCTTCTGCTGCAACTTCTTCTACAATGGTTTCCATCTCTACAGCGATTATTTCAATCACTGGTTCTTGTGTAGTTGCAGCGGTCTCAACTGTCTCAGGCAAATTGGTGGCTGTCTCCACCTGTACCTCTTGCCGGCTTGTGCTGGCAATTCCTTTTCTCCCCCATGTGCTTCCTGACATCCGCATTCCTTCTGGAGGAAAGCTCATCTTCTTCTGTCTGGGTTTCCTCCTAGACGTGGAAGGTAGTGTAGACTGAACCGCTGGCGGCTCTGATCGGGGAAGTACTACCTTCCTTGTCCTTTTACTGTCCAGGTAGAGTTGACTGTGTCGAACTACTCTACCCGTTCTTTCCTCAATAGACGTACTCTCTTTCGCGTACCAGTCTACCTTGCCGAGTGGTTGTGAATCCACTAGACCCGTGAAGAAGGAAGAAAGAATAACTTCTCCTTCGTCTTCAGATAAGCCCTCGATGTCTTCTGACATGAATTCTGCAATCTGCGAGAGCTTGAATCTGCTATGGTTCCTTCTTCTCACTTCGAACTCATCCTCGCAGTTGACCCAAAAATCTTCCATGAAAGGTTCATGTGATGATCTTTGCTCAAGGTGAGCTGCGAAGATGCCTCTGGGGTCATAGGATGGCCTCCTGTCGATGAGGTACTTGAGATTAAATCTCACTATTTCTTGGCTTATCAACCTTGCATCGGCTGCAGTTCTGCATCTGTAGAGTCCCATCTGAAGAGGAAAGTTCACTGCAGCCTTTTTCTTTACGCGAAGGTAAGAGTGAACGTCGGCCAATTGCCTCAGGAATTCCATGAACACTACCCTATCTGAGGGGTAACGTGGCATCATGGCGGGGTGGCCATTATAGCCATACACGCGTATGTAGGTGAAAGTGGGGAATTGTATGAACCAATCCGCCCAGTCCACCATTGCTGCCTTAGCTGCTGGTGAAATACGCACGTGCATCTCATGGTCTAGCTCGTGCACGGTGTGCATAGTAAAAAGGTCATTTATTCTTTTGAAATGTCTTTCCGCTAGAGTGAACTCCAAGCGAGGAAAGTATTCTTGTACCTTTTGCACACCCAGGGTTCCCACAGTGTTTAATGTTCTGAAATCGCCTTGGAAGGCTATCAGGTAGACCAGGTATGAACACATGTGGAAACGGTGCTCTTCTAGAAACCCGGTGAATTGTTGGTGGAGTGTGTCACTGATCAAGGAGGCCCAATCGTAACGTTCTTTTCTGCTGATTATCTTGCCAATAATGTAGAACATCCACGGCTGGAAGGATTTTCCCTCCTCTTGTCCAGTGACTCTGCTGAGTAGGGTGATTAGCACTCCGTACTCGTCTTTGAATTCTCCTCTACCAACTAATCTGGGCAAGCTGTTTCTCTTTGTTTTCAGCCAATGTTCAACCATTATAAGCGAACACTTGTCTTTTGAAGCCTCGAATGCCTTTTCGCATTCTGTCACTGATATGACCTTCTTGGTAGGGCATGGTGGGATTGCAAAACAAGTCTCTATGTCTACTGGCTTCAAGCTGCAAATCACCCTCCCGTCAACTGACAGGATCTCTCTTGTAGTCGGGTTGTAATGCTTAGTGCAAGCAATTACAAGCTCGATGCTTTGTAAGGTGATTGGAATAGATGCTGCTTGAAACAAACCGGATTCTTCGATGTTCTGCAATGTGATTTGATTCATGCCCTCCAAGTCTTCAGAACTGACCTCTGGATTTTTCTGCCATAAGTCTGTATCAGTCGTTTTCAGGTAATCATGGTATAAGACTGTTTTGGTCTTGTATTGTACCTGAGAGTACTGCATTCTGAAAACCTTGAATATTGACTGGGCACTTGACCCTGTTCTGACACTTTTCTGGAAATGCTAAAAATAGCCTCGCCGGGGGTAGTTTTTACGAAAAAATCTGAGACATGGGTTTTGTTAAGAATGATTTTCTAAACAGACCCAGATCGTCAGAAATTCGAAAAAACGAGTTTTTCTTTGACATGCAAGAGCCCTTCGGTGGCAGAGGCAGCAAGGGCACCAGAAAGTGATTTTTCTCGAAAAAATCTAACACATGGGTTTTGTTCGTGCTTCAGAGCCAAACAAACCCAGTTTGTCCGTTTTTCAATATTATGACTTTTTCCGGAAACCCTAAAAAATAGGGGCAGCAGGGCTACTTTTTCTGAAAAAATCTACATGTGGGTTTTGTTGAAAAAGCTGTGCTGATCATACCCAGTTGGTCAGATCTGTGAAAATCTGTCGTTTCCTGTGACATGCAAAAGAAATATAGACAGAAGTAGAGGAAATAGACAGAAGATGGATTGGAAGTTATAAACTGCCACTTTGCAATAATCTGTCTCTGGAAGCAATCTTGGGAGAAGAATGCTTTTACTGCCAATTATCTTCAAAAATATTGAAGATCCGTTCAAAACCCCTGCCAGATCTTGAAAACTTGTTCTTGGGAGCTACTTGATGTTTTATCCTTCAACCTGCAAAAAGAATAATGAGGAAAAGGGACGCCTAGCATGAATATAAGGCAATTAGGGTTAAGATCCACAAAGTATGGAAGATAACTCATCATTCAGTCCTGATTTGGAGTTCCAAAAGATGATTTCCACTGATTGTGGAGTGTTTTTCTCTTTTTTGGCTCCAAATTTGCTAACTCAAGTCAACATTTCTGTTTGACTTTCCTTTAGGCGTCCAACCTTGAGTTTGATCTTTTTTGCCTATTTTGCAAGCTGAAGTGCTCCTGTTTGATCTTCGATTCAGGTTGCTCAGTTGATCTCGAGCAGTATCTGACAGTTCTGTTGTTGAGGCAGGATCAATGTGATTAGATATGCCTGGGAGAGGTTAGCTCAGAAAACTGAGTTTGGGTCTCCAGAAAGAAGGGCGCCTTTTCTTGAAAGGGGCGCTTTTGACAATGCCTTAGTCAATTTTCACTGACTCGTTCTTCGTTTTGACCTTTTCATACCCTCTTTGCTTTGATTTGACGTTCCCGATGTTTGATGAATCAGATGATTCTGCTTGATGATGCGTCGGGTAGCTGGTTCAGTCTTGTTCACGATGCCTGACTTTGCAGTGGCAGCTGGCAAGTTTTGGGCCTCCAAACTAAAGGGCGCCCCTGGCCAGCAGGGGCGCTTTTAGCTTTTGCTTGGTTTTGTCTTGTTTGTGGACTGCCAGTCTTTGACCTTCTCCATCAGTTGATTGATTTGTCGGAAGTTCTTGCTGATAGTCTCGCTGACGAGATAGGTCATAGCTGAGAAGGTCATCCTGGGAGGCAGTGAAGATTCCGGCTGAATCTGGACACCTTTAGGAAAGGGCGCCTTTCCTTGAGAGGGGCGCTTTTAGCCATGCCTTAGCCATTTTCTGGCTTATCTTTCCAGTTTTTCAAATTTGGCTTTTTCTGCTTGACCTCATCTCGTGATCGTCTGGTGTGTCTTGTGGACTTGCTGTTAGATTGATCACGTAGCCGGGAGGAAGCTGGGAAGATATCATGTATAAAGCTACAGCTCTTGGATTCATCTGATGTCTGCAACTGAGGGGCGCCCCTGGCCAGCAGGGGCGCTTTTACCTTGAAGCTTTCAGATTTGGCACTTCTGTCGTCAATGGATCCTCCATACTTCGCTGACGGTTGGTCAATGATTGTGAATCAGATAATCTTGCTGATTGTTTCGTTGTCGAGCTAGTATGAAAGTGAAGAGGATGACTGTTTTGACACTGCCAGATGATTTGATTTGCCCTCTGAGGTTCAAGGGCGCCTTTCTTCAAGAGGGGCGCTTTTAACCACTGTAGACTATGTTTTGCCTTGGTAGACAAAACGTGCACCTTCCAGACTTAGCCAAATTTTGGCCTTTTCCGTTTTGAGAATCTCCTTCGTTGAACGTCATCATTTTCATCCTTTTCCGCCATGGTTTCTTCGTTGAAGCTTTTGAGGTTTAGCTTTCAGCACCTGGTACTGGCCAATCTGCCATTAATGGCTGCGGAGCTCCTAACTTTGTTCCTGAAAAATAGAAATAGACCCACCAGAGTAAAACATATTTTTTGATAATTCTGACTTGATCAGTGTGATCGTGAAGGCAATTAAGCCTATCAGAATTATTTTCAATCATTTCCGGGAAGGTCCTATTTTTTAGGGTTTCCATAAAAATAGGGGTGTAAAACCCTAATTTTCGTTTTTTCAAAATTTTAACCATAGGTTCCTTGACAGAAACCCACAAGGATTTCATATTTGGTTTGACCTAAAACATACTTTAGATGGCATTTTTACGTTGTTTAGCTCAATTTAAGCAGAATGCCAAAAATTTCATTTTGGGTATAACACATCTGCTCTTGGGCCTAGGATACAAAGGGTCCTAGGCACCCCATCAAGTCGCGTTCTCCCATAAGGATGCTAAAATGCTTTGTGATTGAATTAATGATTGACCATGAGTTTACTAATATTTAATTATTGTGGTAAATGATTATAGTCTGCTAATCAGTATGGTTGTGGTAAATGATTCTAATATGTGTGCAGGGCTTCAATCAAGGCTTCAATCAAGTGAAAGGTATTCTCTAACCCCTTTGTTTATTTGAATTAAGGATTTAGGGCAAATTTAGGGCATTCCCAATTAGGGGCTATTACAAACAAAAAGCTCATGAAAGAAGGAAGGCCTCAAGAGAGCTCAAGAGGATCTAATTAGATTTGAGAGAAAATTGCAACATGACATGGGATAAGATTTGTGAAAAATATCCATAGCTGACAAGGTAACAGCAAATAGATTGTTTATCAACGACGTAGCAAGATCTAAAGATATCCCAATAGAGTCTTTACAATCTGCTATGCCATCCATGGTTGCTAGTGGTGAGATTTCTACAAAAAGAAAGAGGAAGCCTCATGAGAGGCCAAGGGCAATTGTAGGGATGTCGAATGTGCAATCACGAGAAGAGGCAAATGATCCAATTCCCCAATTTTTTAATATCCATGCCATCCCATTTCACATGGCACATTCTCCTTATTTTAAGATCATGTTGAAAACAAAAAGCATTGATTACTCATATACTGCCCTTGGAGAACATAGACTATATAGTATATACCAACCTCTTTGAGAAACAATAAAAGGTGAATTTTTTGATGGAGAATATGAGGCAAACCTAGATAATGGTGGGTTGCTTGATTATCATGGACGGGTGGACAGATATTAGACATCGGTCACTCATCAGTATCATAGTCACATGTGTAGCTAGGTCTTATTTTCTTAGAGTTGTTAATTGTTCAAAGAAGCGCAAGGATGCAACTTACCAATTTCAAATTTTGAAAAAGGCCATCAAGGAGGTTGGAGCCTCAAATGTTGTATATGAAATATCCCAACTGAAATATACACAAATTTTATGATTTTTGCAACACAAATTTAAGCCCTAATTTTTTGATTTCAAAATTCTGCTCAAACCCTAGTTTGCTGATATAAATTTCTGAGTTTAAACGTACATCAACAACAACATTTAATCTTTTCAATGACATCAAAAATCACAGCAGATTTGTCTAACCATAAATAGGAATGTAACCATCACAATGAACCATCAAAAACATCCACCAAACACATGCCAAATTCTGATTATCAATTGTTCAGTTTGTTGCTACAAATCAGACCTATCTATTGATGCAATTTCACAATGAAATGGGCTCTAAACATGCCCAGCAACATACAGAAGTTTACTGATATGAAAAAACCCCAGATTATGCAATGAAAATGATATCCTACCCTAACCCTAGCTGGGCGAATTGCTCCAGCTCACACCAATGCAAATATTTGATGATAAATGACTCCAAAACCCTACCACAAGGGTGTGCTGGCCTGCTGGTCTAATTGTAGGGTTTGCAACACTTGAAAACCTGAAGTGAACCTTCCAACTTACCCAAATTCACCCCTCCAAACTAGATGCAGAAATCTGAGCTTGAAACTAACAAAAATCACCATTGAAGTGCAAGTGAACCTCCATCATGAAGTCCTCCATTCACGAGTTAGCTTTTCGTCCAACTCCAATATTCTCAAGGGTTTTCATCCTTAGAATATTCGCCAAAGTGCAGATCAAAAAAGCAAAGATCATTTTTGAATGATATGAAAAGCCTCCAAACGATGTTGTATAAATATCAATCCTCCTTATTTCTCCAATTAGGTCGGCCCCAAAATGGGCGCCACATTTCACGCTTTTAATTTTTTGCTTTTACTTTATTTTAATTCCCCAATCTTGGCGCCAACTTTCTTATTTGAATTTTGCTTTTTATTTTTATTTCAATTTTTGTCCAATTGGGCGCCAAAACCCCAATCCAATTTACTATATTTTTTCTTTATTTATTTTAATCATTTTACCCTCCAACCCGAAGGGGTCGCCTAGCCCCAAATAAAATATATAATATTTTTGGCACAAAAATTCAAAATTAAATGCTATTTAATCTCCTTCCCTAGGGCGCCAAAAATCAAAATAATTTTTTTTTTTTTTCCCTTATTTTCTCAGGCTCGCCTAAAAGGGACATTACAATCCTCCCTTCCCAAAATTGCTTGTCCTCAAGCAATGGCAAGCATACCACCACCTGGATCACATATCATCATACTACCATATTTATCAAAATCGAAGAGGCAAATGTACCTCAAGGAACTATCAACATCAACCAACTCTCCAACTTTGAAGGGTTCCCCATGAATGTGCAAGATTCACCTTGTGGGTGCATAGAAGAACATAGCAGCCCCATCTATGTTGCTGATATAAATCAGAACAGCAACCTTTCAATTGAATATCAGACCCCAGTGAGTGCCAATATTACCGCCATTGTCATCTAATGATGGAGCATCATCCATATGCCATCCACCCATGATGAAGAGGTGATCCAAACCTCTCCAAAACACCCAAACAGCTGCTGTCCTCCAAGTGGCCTATAGGATTTCCATGTGCAATAAGGCTGAACAGCCATCTCCTAGCAAAATATAGAGTGACTCTTCATGAACTAGGGCAGGAAGGCCAAGATCTTCATGCTTTCTTCCAATCCCACTGAAACACAAGCCTCGATAACTCAAACCAAACACTATAGCAGAACTTCCATACCTTGTATCATAGTGCAGCTTCACCTCCCAAGTATGCCCAAATAAGGCAAGTGCTTCCATGGCATGCATCACAAATTTTTGAGTTAGGGCAGCCTCCAATGCTACCAAGGAATCATTGTGATGATGAGATTGTACTTCGTCATTAACAAACTCTTCGTCTTCAAGAAGAAACAATGAATCACCACAAACAAACTTACTTATGACTCCCCTTTCACGAGAACATTTGACACTAGTGGCTGATCCACTAAGTGTATGTTCAACTATTTTATCCTCCTCTAGGGTTTGGGCCTTCAAAGGGCCCTCAAACAAAGGCAACTCCTGATGCAAATCAGATATATGAACAAAAAAAATTGAACCATACCTTTCCACTTGTCCACCCAAATCTGCATACTCTTCTTGTTTGCTTTCCTTTGCTTGCTCCACCTTGTTGTACCCCAAAATTAAAATTTTTGCTACATTTAGGCATTTTGAAGAATTGAGTCAAGATGCTGTTAAATCTGTCAGAAAAGGTCAAAATGGGGGTCTGCATGTCTTGCATGGGGTCCATAAGCTTGAAATTTTCAAAATCTGACAATCTGGGTCGGTTCAAAAAGACCAAACCTACAATACCCAGATTTCAGTTTTTCATCCCTAAATTTTAGGAAAATTCTATTTTTAGCAGTTTTCTAAAAATTTCTGGGTTTTTCTAGGTTTCTTACGAAATGGATACTTGTAAAATTTCTAAAAATAGAAAATTTCCAAAAATAGAAAGTTTAGCCGTTAGGGTTAAGACTGATTTTGATTGGCTTAAAATACTTCCTCATCAGGTTGGTACAGTCAGAATCACAAAAAGATCAGTTTTACTCTTTTGGGTCTATTCTGCTTTTTTAGAAGTTTTTCCGGAGATCCAAGGTCATCAATGCAAGTCAATCAGCTACCAGGTGTCAGAATCAGACGTTCAAGCTGAACAGAAGCTGTCAAGGATGAATGTGCACGAAAAACGAGGAAAAACGAAGAAAGGAGAGTAGAGGCTGAAAAAAGTTGAAAAATGCAAAAAATTGGCTAACTCTGGTGAATCCAAGCGCCTCCAATAAAAAAGGGCGCCCAAACCTTCGTGCCTTAGAAAATTTTCCATTCCGACAGTCAAAGACAAGGAAGGCACGTCAAACGAGGCAAAATTTGAAATTTACATAAAAATGGCTAAGTCTGCCAGCCATGGGCGCCCCTGAAGAGAATAGGCGCCCAGTTTTTCAAGGTACCAGATGATGGAATCAGGATTGGCTTTCCAAGGAAACATTGTTCAGTTTCAAGCCAGCTTCGCAACGAATATCTCCATCAGCTCGTCAGAGCACCCAACCGCCGACAAATCCAAATCAAACAGGGGCCATGATGAGAGGTGTTTAGAACTCTGAAGTGAAAAATGATGAAAATAATCTAAGTCTAGTGAACATGGGCGCCCCTGGATAAGAAGGGCGCCCAAGATTTTAAGAGGTTTAATGATAGAATTTGCTGAAGGCATCTCCAACGTGACTTCATCAAACTTGATCAAGCTGTCCAACGCAACCATCAACATGTCTGTCGGAGGAGGCGGTCATCAAATATCGCCAGGCGAACAGAGGAGGAAAAGTGAGAGAAAAGAGAGTTGGAAGCAACAGTGAAAAACTCGAAATAAAAACTATCTCTAGAAGCCATGGACACCATACTTCAAGAAGGGCGCCTAGGGTTTTGAGCCATCAAATGTCAGTTTTCAAAGACGAGGTATACAGAGGACCCCTTCCAGAATCATCTCAACTATCTAGTGAATCCGTTAGCTAGTCATTCTGATCAGTACAACGCCCGGAATCATGGATTCATCTAAAGGTCAAAAGACAAGCATAAAATTGAAGATCATGAAATTGACTAACTCTGAAGAAAATGGGTGCCCTTTTCAAGGATAGGCACCTGACATTTCGAAGGGTCAAATGAAGTTTTTAGCAAATGACGTCTCCAAGACAATGTCGTCAGATTCGATCAGGGTCCGTGATGCAATGTTCAGCTCGCTCGTCGGATCAATCTGGTAGCCGGAAATCAAAGTCAAACCAGGGTTGAAAATTGAACAAAAGTTGAAAATGGAGAAAAGTTGGCTAAGTCTAGAAAAAAGATGGCATACCTCAAAAAAGGCGCCCAACTTTTCATGCCTTAGTCAAATTTTTGGAAATTTCAAAAATTGAAGTTGAAGACCAAAGTCTAAGTTCATTACACAATCTTGAATTAGGGTTTTGAGGAATTAGGGCAAAAGAAAGTTGTTTTCTCAAGGCAAAGCATATTTAAAGCACTTTTGTGTTTTATTATTCATTATTTTTGCAGGTGGTCTTCAAGGAGAAATAGAGCAGCAACTTCAAACCCTTATTTTCAAGATTCAAGAGTTTAACTTGCTGGTTTTTCATAATATTTTCAGATCAACACTCAAGAAGGCTTGCTTTTTCACACTTTTTCATCTAGAACATCAAATCTTTGAAGAAGGAGGCCATTGCTTTCAATTTTCAGCGAGTTGGTTTATACTGGTTCTATCTTCTGGACAAATTGTTGAAGAATTTTCTCTAAGTTGCAGCAGCTGCTTTTTCTCTTTCATGTCAAAGAAAACTTCAAATTTTACAACTTCCAATCTTCTGGGTCTATCTTAAACCTTCTTCTGAACAAAACCCATATCACAGCTTTTTCAGAGAAACTTCAAGTGGCTGTTTCTTTAGTGAAACTTCGAGGTTTTCAAAATCTAATCAACTGGGTTCATCCAGAGTGTGCTCATGAACAATACCCAGATGCCAACTTTTTCTGCTTTTTTTCGGAGAAAATTAGGGTTTGCTGCTTTTTCAATCTTCATTCAGGATTTTCAAAAACGGACGATCTGGGTTGGCTCGTAACGAAATTCTAATCAAAACCCACGT
This sequence comes from Sequoiadendron giganteum, assembly GCA_007115665.2. Classification (NCBI taxonomy): domain Eukaryota; kingdom Viridiplantae; phylum Streptophyta; class Pinopsida; order Cupressales; family Cupressaceae; genus Sequoiadendron; species Sequoiadendron giganteum. Next base: position 695,365,902 of record CM021103.1, on the reverse strand, counting down.
CTCAAAAAAAATTCCAAAAATTCATCCGTTTGATGGAGAAAATCAACAAGTTATTTTTTAGGGTTTGTGCTAAGCTTGTCCGAGCATAGTCAAGTTTACAGTCAATCTTCAAGTTTTTCAGCATAGAGTACTCTCCCATTGAATTCAGAGCCAAACAAGTGTTGTATCACGATTATCTGAACGGATGATGTTGGGAAGTGCTTTTCAGTATCATCGTCGACATAAAATGTCATCATCTTAGTTGAAGAACATGCAGAGAGAGTGGTATGAGCGAAAGGACAAGCGTCTAAAAAAGTTGTGCAAAACTCTTTCGTGGGAGAATCAAGAGAAGTGTCAGAATGCATAAAGTTGTAGAGCCGCCAAGTCATCTTTTGAGGCAGCGATGTTTTTCAAGAACATAACTCAGAAAGAAGCTGAAGAGGTCAAAAATTCACTAAGTTTGATCACAACAAAGGAGAAGATCTTAGAAAAGCGGAATACAACTAAAGATAGTATCAACACTCCTGATAAAGAGGCAGTTTCCCGCTTTTTGGCGAATGTGAGAGATTTAAAGCGGCAATCTTCTAGAAGCTTTTTCCAAGCTTTCTTTCCATTCTTATTTCACGCTTTCTTTCTATTCTTATCCATTCTTTGAAGAAGAAGGAAAACAAATGTCACGAGTTGGCACTTTCCGTTTTAGATGCTTTCTAGGGTTTAGATGTTTTAATCTTGTTCTAGATTTAGAAATAAAGCTTGCATGTGGCAAGCAGTAGTTGTAAAAGCAAGGAGATTTTAGGGTTCCCTACTCCTCTGCTTAGTTATAAATAAGAGCAGTGTTTGCTCATTTTAGTTAAAAACCGTGCTTGTGATAACAAGACATAAGTGTCATAGTACCTTCTCTTTGTTATTCAGTATTGTTCACTTTGTGTAAGGAGCAAGTTTGCATGCCTCTTTAGCTGCAAATACTTGTTTAGTTCATGTGTTGTGTTGATTATAATTAGGTTGATCGCATGTTGCAAGCGTGTTGCTACAACTTGCTGTCCCGAAATTGTAATCCTTGTTCCAGAAACTTGAGTAAATAAAATCTTGAGCGTGCTTTGTCTACCTTGATATAAACATCTCAAGTTTCCGTCTATTTGTTTTGTGCTAGAAATATGAGTAAATAAAATCTTGAGCGTGCGTTGTCTGCCTTGAAATAAAAGTCTCTAATTTCCGTAATACTTTTGTGATCTCTTTTTCAACTTGCCATAAAACGTGTGTTGAAGAATAGTTTATTTAAGTATATTTGTCAGAAATCATACTCGTCCATTTCCAAACTCTCTTGCTTTGCGTTTACTTGAGAGGGTGGAAACGTTTTATGCGTAGTTTAAGTTGTAGCTGTCTAGTTTCATTAAAGGGAAAACCTCAGCCGCAACATCTAGTGTTCTATAACCTTGTGTTCTCGCAGCTGAACCAAAAAGATAGGCGTAATTAAGTTTAGATTACTTTTCTTTATGCAATTCAACAAAAGAGGGAACTTCCCCTCCTAATTCGAAGAGCAGTTTACTGCACATAGCTGTCCGTTTCCAGAACGCATTCCAGAGGTGCGATTTGAAACGCCAACACACCTCTATGCATTCCTCTCTTGGAAGAAATAGAGATCTAAGGTGTGACTCCCTTTGCCTCTTTGCTTGATCTAGCTGAGAACAACATTCCTTGATCTTTTGCAAGTGTTGTTTTGCTTGGGCATCCAAAATCTTTGCTCTCCTCACTCTTTGCAACCACCCATTACACATATCTTGTGTCATTTCCACATCTTTCATAGTATGATATGCAAAATCAGAACTTTTGTGGCTTGGATCCACCCTACATTCCTCATTTTTGACCTTCACATCTTGAGTGCTAACATTGGGGGGACTCTCAACACCATTCCCCTCATGTGACACGGCTGCTATCTCATGGTTATACACAAAAATATGACTGTTGTCATAAGGCAGAAAATCAGAACTTTCATCATACCTCTTTGTAGTGCCTTCAAGGGACTCAATCAAGTCTTCATCCTTTGTTAGTTGTCCATCGCCAAGTGCTGATCCAAGAGGTGTATCTAGCTGAAAGTTGTATGTCTCTCCAGTTATGATAAGACTGTCCCGAAACTCCATCCTCTTGGCTGCCATGCCCTTTGGAAGATCCTTATTGATAGCTTTCAACACTATTTGTTTTCCCTTTGATGTGAATTCTAACTCCCTCCTTTGGAAGTCTTGAACATATCGACCAAGTGATTGTAACCATTTGATTCCTAACACAATCTCGATTCCACCAATGCCAACTACATAGAATTCATCAACCAATGAATAGTCATCCAATTGAATTCCCAATTGTAGTATATTCCTAGTGCAACTCATCTTGAACCCATCGGCCAACATGACGCTGAATCCAGAAAACTCCTCTACTTGCAATCCTCCCTTAGCCACAAAACCTTCATCAATGAAATTATGTGCTGCACCACTATCTACTAAACATGACACCCGTTGCCCATTCACAATTCCCCTCAAGAAAAAGGGATGATACTTAGGGACAGATGAAAGGAAAGCAATAGTATCTAGCTCCAACCGTGGCTCCTCAAGATCTCTCTTCGAAGTGGTGTCTTGGACTTCATCATCTTCAAGGTCAGAAGTGGCCTCAATGTAGTGTACTTTGCCTTTTCCAAGGCATCTATGTCCTGGTTCCTTGCAAGTGAAGCAAAGTTTCTTCCTCCTTAGCTCATTCCTTGTATCAAAGTCCAACTTAGGAGGTGTGGACTTAGGCTAGTTATCACTTTTCTGAAATGGTTTATCTTCTCTAAAACCTTTCTTTGGTGGCTGAAATGGTGGAGTAGTATCAAGATCAAGAGCAAGTTGAATAGCATCATCAAGTGTACTAGACCTATGAGCCTTCACCAACCCCTTCAACTTATCAATCAATCCTTCCACAAATAACATCGTCACCTTTCTCTCTATCATATCCGATACCATCACTGCAATCTATTGGAATTCATTGACGTATGAATCCACACACCCAACTTGCCTCAATTGTGCCAAATCTTTGTAGTAGACTTCTACATCCTTCCTATCAAACCTTGCAATGAGCTTGTTTGTGAACTCCCCATAAGAATGGATCATAGCATGGTTTTGTGTTACAATCACATGATGCTACCAATCATAAGCCACTCCCTCAAAGTGCATAGTTGCAAATTGAATTGCATCCTCTTCTGACACAGGTTTGAGCTTCAAAAATGTGTCTTACCTATGAACCCATGCTCTAGCACTTGTCTTGTTGTCAAAGTTGTTGGGTGAAAATAGTGTAATCAACTTTTCAACAAATTACGCCATCTAGACTTCAGCCACAGCTATGTGAGATATAATCTCTCCTCTCAGAAAGGGGAGGCTCCCTTCTTACTGCTAATTAGAAGCTATAGTAAACTTAAAGGAATACTTACAAAATGTACACTGTACTCATGAAATGGGGAGGGTGTGTTACATTCATACTTCTCTCTTTTTTCAGAGAAGATGTTTACAATGCTTCACGATGAAAAGCTTTAGATCTGATAACTTAAACTTAAACAACAGCAATAATGCCAATATTTCTATCTTGTCAAAGCACAACGTAGAAATACCAGGTATGATCTATTATAACAAAAAGCAAAAGGAAAAGGGAAGGCTCACGAAGGCACAAAGTCGTTTCGTAGCCTTTTCAATGTTGAATCCTGTAGAAGTATCGTTCGTTGTATTAGAAGCACAAAGACTTCTTAGATACAGCGATTCCTCGAACAGCATGAATGATTACAAGCACAAAGTCTTGTAGATCCTTCAACAAAAACCTTCAAACATAAACAAATCCAAACAATAAATGTAACACAAAGTTTACATCAACCACTTGAAGCCCTTTCAATCTCATACACTAGTCACTACTGATATAACCAACACACAAGACAATCGATTCCAACACAAAGTCTGGCATGCAATACTCTTCTTTATTGATTAGATCTTAATTCACAATATTGAACACAAAGTCTCAATCCTTGTTTCAAAAGAGCAGCACTTCGTTGCAAAACATCAAAAGGTAACTATTACAAAAGAAATCCCTCTTATTTATAGAAAAGAGGGAAGAGCAAAATTAGGGAATCAAATGAGTAAAAATAGGAAACCCTAATCTAACTAAGTGTAATTTATTTCTACGTAATCGCACCTCATATTTTTGGTGCAATTACATTTTACAAAAAGACATCTAAGATGTCAAAAATTATTTACAATGTGCAAAGTAGGGGACACCAAAACTGGCGAACACTGGAGACAAAAAGAAGACTATTGTTCTTTGCACTGGGCGCGGAAGTCTTCATATTTCTTTGCCATCTCTCGTAGGAAAGTTTTGTCTGGCCCAACTGTATAATCCACCAGCGTGTGTATTTTGGTAATCATCTTCTTAGCAAATGAGGAAACCTTTTTACACCTTTGAAGATGAGCCTTGAAACAATCAAGTGAAAGTCGCAGATCACACACAATGTGCATGGTGTTTTTGGAAAAACCTTTATCATCCACCAGCTTCATGAAGGCCTCTTTATACACTTGAATAATCTCATTGAGAGGAAGAAAGGTGTGCTCGTCATCAAGGAGATCACCTGGCAACTCTTCCATGCCATTTACCAGAAGAACCTGGTAACCTTTTACATCCTCTTGTACCTAGTGAATGTCATCAGTCAAAAACTTTAGTACCTGGATTTTATGTTTAAGTGATTCTTTCACCTCCACATATTTCTCCTTGTCAGGTATTACTCCATTCTTTACCAATTTGTTGATCTTGGATTCTTTCATTTTCAGCCATGATGATAAGGACCTCTCCATCTCATGTAGCTCCTTCACAAGTGATCCTTCCTCTTTATTAAGCTCAGTTTGTAGCTGGGCTATTTGCATTTTCTTTTCACTTGCGGTGATGATGACTTGTGTCCCATGATCTATGATTTCTTCAATGAACTCATTCAAGACTTTACCCTTGGCTGCAAGCTTCTCTGCCTTTTATACAGCTGGTTCTTCGACATTCACCAAGGTCATAGATTGGGCATCACCCATAGAAGATCCCGCTATGTTTCTCAAGATGTTCGCATAGCGTTCAGCCTTCTCCTTGTATAGATTCTTAGCTTGCTCCATCTTGTCAAGCCTTCCTGCAAGGGCATCCAATACTACTTGGGCGTCTGCTTTAGCACTTTCATTCGTTACCTTCCCAAGTTGTATTCTTTGTACAGTATAATCTTCCATACTTACATCACCCTCTGGTTGTGAAAGAAAACCTACCTCAGCAAACTTCTGGCCAGCTTTATCAACATGGAGTCTTGACAGCACCTTAGCCTTTTTCTTTTCCTTGATCTTGGGGGCAGGTATTTCTTCCAAGTCCAGCTCATCGGGGGAGATCATTTGCTTCTTGCGCTTAGGAACCTGCGACACCAACCAAGGAGGGAGGGAAGAAGTATATACATGTCCTGTTACTGCTAATTCCTGAGCTGCAGGGGCTCCTTGAGGAATAGCTGAGATAGTAACTATAGGCACCGTTGTAGTCATTATGGGCCCAGTTGTCTGCACGCCAAGCTGACTCTGCAAAGATTCATTCATGAATCTATTAAATTCAGCCTCCGAAGAAATGTCAAAAGATGGAGATGACAAACTGGGGAGAGAAACTGGCGAACTAGATAGATCATTGATATTTTGTGTTCGATCAACTGCAGAAGAAACCAACACCGTTGACACTACTGGTGGGGAAGAAACATCTTCTACTCCTATAACCATGGTAGGAAGAGGAGAAGAAGGAATGGGGGGAACAGGAGATTTAGGAATTGAAGGAGTGTGAGGAGGTGAAGACACTGGGATCTGTTCAGTTTCACTCCGAGGAGGGGAAAAAATCTGCTCATCCTCTTGGTATTCCTCAACCTCTTTTGCATATTGCTCTTCTTCTTCATTTGATTCGGTTTCTCCAGAGTCTTCATCATCTGATTCTTCGGATTCAAACTCTGTATCTCCTCCTTCCTCATCTAAAGATAATTCCTCGGAAACAAGCTCCTTCTCTTTTGCACGAGATGTGGTAGCCCTTGTTTCTCGTATTTCAGTGGTCTGTGGAGTATTTTTCCCCACAGTGAACTTGATCCTTGGCCCTTTTCGAGATGAAGATGGAATCGCAACCTGTTTGTCTTTAGCGCGGGATTCTAGTCGTGGACTGGGTTTTTCTTTGGGAAGCTCACCTTCAGAATTTGTCTTGAAGGATTTCATTTGATGGCCATGCTTGTGAAGCCATTCTGCTGTGTTGTGTAGGATAGGGGCTAGCCTTTCCCTCATGTAAGTACATTCTTTTTTAGACCATTGTACTGGAGGCAAAGGCTTCCCGGCGACATTATCCTCATCATAGGCAGAATTGAGGATGTCTCCTGGATCTTTGAAATCTTTAGGGAAATCAGCTATATGGAGGGCCCTAATTTGTTCAACTGTTAACCTGCAGAAATCCATTTTACGTACATCCTCCTCATCTCTACACTCTGCCCATATGTCTTCAAAATGGTAAACATGGCTGTGACCTTTCTTGAGTTTCTTCTTTACATCTCTGAAGTCAACGTCACGCCTGTACCTGTAGGTCTTGATAGTCATTATGTGCATCTCTGCTGAAACATTTTTGGCCTTCTGCACACTTCTGATCGTGTATCTGCCAGTGGTTAATGGAAACTTAAAACCTAGCTTATGATTCCTTTGTCGTTTTTTGTGCACTGAAATTGATTGCCTACACAACTCCATAAGGATCCATTTGTTTGCTGGGTACCTGGGAAGCATATAAGGACATCCCGTGAAACAACCCACCCTTATGTAAGTAAAGGTTGGGAATTGTAGAAAAACACATCCAACCTTGCTGACCGCCTTGTAAGCTTCATCTAATATTCTCTTCTTCTCCAAAGTCGGGTCAAAAGTGAACAACAAAGGAGCAAAGAAAGCATTTGTGACTCTCCTGAAGTGGGGGAAGCTTTCCCTTAAGTTCAATTGGTAATAGTAATCATAGATAGGGGTAGAATGTCTATTACCTTTGGTAGATAAACCTGGAAAGTGCCTCATTACAGCTGCTGCGTACACCAAGAAAGAAGTCATATAAAATTTCAAGGTGGTGGGCTCCTTGATCAGTTGCTCATGGATTTCGTCACTGATCTGTGTTCCCCAATTAATGTGCACTTTCCTCCTTCTGACGATCCGGATGTATTCATACATCCAATCTTGAAAATGAGAGGATTCAGGCAAGCCCTTAACTCTGCTTAACAAGGTAATCATGTCTCTCACATCTTCTTTGAAGTCACTCCTGGGGAGTCCCTTAGGCCACCTAGAAATAGCATGTCGGGGAGTCTTCAACCATTGTGAGTTGATCAATGTCTTGGCCTTGACTGAATCATTGTCAAATATCTCTTGAGCCTTCTGGATCGTGATGGGAGTGTATTGTCAAATATCTCTTGAGCCTTCAAAGAATTCACCGGCAAGCCTCATTACAACCTGACCTGCAGAATCTCTCACAGTTCTGTCTTCTTGGATATAGTGAGCAGCAACCTAAAGTACGAACTCCGTGTGATGAGCTGAAGTTGGGAAAGTAGATACCATATGAAGATTGCTATGTACAATGGCCTTCAGATTCTCATCCCATGGCCTCTGTTGGATCCTCTTCACGAAATCGGCCAGATCTTGATGACTGATCTCGGTGTCTTTGATCTCATCCACCTTGGATAACACCACGGTCGGAGGGAAAACGCCCTGGTACTTATACTTCATCTTACCCTTTGCTTTAGGAGATGGTGGTGGCGTTTCAGCTAACATTTAGGGGAGCAGAGACCGATGTATTTCTTATCTCCAAGGATCTTTTGATGGAACTTTGGAAATTAACTGCAAGAATGGTGGATTCAATGATTGTCAAGAAATACATGTCATATGGGGAAACGTGAAATGAACATGGCAATATGGAGTCACTGTGTTTTGGCCGTATGGTGCGGAAAACGAGGTGAGAAAATGAGCGTGGAAGTGAAAATGAAGAGAAAACACATTTCAAAGTGTTTAGAGAAAAAATGCAGATTTTGGTGCTCAAGCGGTGAAAATCACTACTCAAGCACCGAAGTGATATTTTGGTTTGGTGTCGAGGCGGTGAAAATCATCGCTCGAGCACCAAAGTTTGAGACTTGAAGAAATTCGAGGGTTTGGCAAAGCTAGTGTCGAGGCGGTGAAAATCACCGCTCGAGCACCGACATGTCAAAGTTGTTGGGTGTCATGGCGGTGATTTTCACCGCCTCGACACTTGGGTATTTTTTGTGAGTGGGTGTCATGGCGGTGAAAATCATCGCCAAGACACCAGTGCGTGACTTAGCACTTTTGTGCGACGTCGGTGAAAAACCTCGCCTGTACACCGATGCGTGAAAAACAAAGAGGCGACGTGTGTGAAGGCGAGGAGATCCTTTGCCACGACATTTGCAAAGGTTACGAGGAAAAAACGACAAGATCCTATTTAGAAGAAACGGACAGACACGAGGGGAGAAGCAAAGAGAACCAAAAAAGACTAAGCGACAAAAACGATGAAAGAAAAATGCCAAAGACCGACGAGAAATGGAAAGCATTCAAATTTAAATAAAGAAAACTGACAACTGAAAGGAAAGCAAAACGCGAACATACCTCAATGGTGTGATAACTATGGCGAAGATCACTGTGAAAACCGCACGCTGGAGGTAGAAACCAAGGTTCGATCTCAAGGGAGGCAACTTGTGATAGCACGGGAGCAAAGTATGGAGAGAAGTCTTTTAGCGAAAAATGCGAAAATAACTCATGTTTGAGTTAGTAAAAACCTAAAACTCAACCTAAATCGCGCGCATTGAATGCGGCAGGCAAACTCGACTTAACTAACAAATAGGTGCTCGGGCGGTGAAAATCACCGCTTGAGCACCAACATGTCAATAAAAGTTTAGGTGCAAAGGCGGTGATTTTCACCACCCGAGCACCAAGAGTTAAAACTTAGACAAGGTGCAACGGCGGTGAAAATCACCGCCCGAGCACCAAAAACAGTTAGAGTGAAAAAGGTGCAACGGCGGTGATTTTCACCACTGGAGCACCAAAAACTAGAAAAAAAATGACTTAACTCCTGGGTTTGAAAGGAGTCAAACTTTAAACTCGAAACTCGAGCCTATCGTCACCTACCCAGACTAGGTAAGATTAGAGACCTCGTAAAACAAGTTTGCCTCATTTTACATGCTTGAAACACACGGTCATAGGAAACGGACTAGTTTCGTAGAGGGGTTATCCGTGAATCGAGCGCTGCTAGATTCTGTGATAACAAAAGTGTGGGAGAGGAACTTTATTCAATGCTTCTTTGTACTCCTTGCATTGCTTATGAGGATGCCTTCCTTGATTCTCTTTTTATTCCTTTGCTGGTCCATGTATTGGTGCAGGTTGATGGTAGCTCTAACCGCCTCTGGAAGTGCTAGGTACTCATCATAAGCAACCATTATTTCATCATTAACATAAGTGTCTTCTTCTTCCTCAGGTGTAGTCTCCACAAAAGTAGGCCGAAAGGGCCTATCCAATACTATAGTAGCGGCTCTCCCGGAATGTGTCACTGCTCTACCTATGTTATTACTACTGTTTGCTCTTGGGGTTTGCTGGTCAACCCTCAAATCTCCAATCATAGCCACTAGTTGCTCTTGAAAAGCTTGCAAAATTTGCTGTTGCTGCTGGGTAAAGACTTGCAAAAAGTCTCCCCATGGTTGATCATTCTTTCTTGAGTTATCGTCACCCATTTCTTCTTGCTGTCTTATTCTTCTTTGGTTGTAAAACTGAAATGGCGATTGCATAAAAGACCCTCAAGCTAGCAGGATCCAAGCTCTAATACCACTGAAATATCCCAACTGATATATACACAAATTTTTTGATTCTTGCAACACAAATTTAAGCCCTAATTTTCTGTTTTCAAAATTCTGATCAAACCCTAGTTTTCTAATATAAATTCTGAGTTTAAACATGCATCAACAGTAGCATTTAATCTTTCCAATGACATCAAAAATCACAGCAGATTTGTCTAAACATGAATAGGAATGTAACCATCACAATGAACCATCAAAAACATCCACCAAACACATGCCAAATTCTGATAATCAATTGTTAAGTTTGCTGCTACAAATCAGACCTATCTATTGATACAATTTCACAATGAAATGGGCTCCACACATGCCCAGCAACATACAGAAGTTTGTTGATATGAAGAAACCCTAGATTATGCAACGAAAATGATCTCCTACCCTAACCCTAGCTAGGCGAATTGCTCCAGCTCACACCAATGCAAATAAAATGCAAATATTTGATGATAAATGACTCCAAAACCCTACCACAAGGGTGCGCTGGCCTGCTGGTCTAATTGTAGGTTTTGCAACCCTTGAAAACCTGAAGTGAACCTTCCAACTTGCCCAAATTTGCCCCTCCAAACTAGATGCAGAAATATGAGCATGAAACTAACAAAAATCACCACTAAAGTGCAAGTGAACCTCCGTCATGAAGTCGTCCATTGAAGAGTTAGGTTTTCGTCCAACTCCTCCAATATTCTCAAGGGTTTTCATCTTTAGAATATTTGCCAAAGTGCAGATCAAAAAAGCAGAGATAATTTTTGAATGACATGAAAAGCCTCCAAATGGTGTTGTATAAATATCAATCATCCTTATTTCTCCAATTAGGTCGACCCCAAAATGGGCGCCACATTTCACCCTTTTAATTTTTTGCTTTTACTTTATTTTAATTCCCCAATCTTAGCGCCAACTTTCTCATTTGGATTTTTCTTTTTATTTTTATTTCAATTTCTCCAATGGGGTGCCAAAACCCCAACCCAATTTACTATACTTTTTCTTTATTTTTTTTAATCATTTTGCCCTCCTTATAGCTCCCAAAGGGGTCACCTAGCCCCAAATAAAATATAAAATATTTTTAGCACCAAAATTCAAAATTAAATGCTATTTAATCCTTCCCTAGGTCGCCAAAAATCAGAATATAATTTGTTTTTCCCTTATTTTCTCAAGCTTGCTCAAAAGGGACATTACAGTATAGGTGGTGATCGATTCAACACATGTTTGCAAGTTAGTTGACATGATAGTGGAGAGTGCTTCCAAGCACATATTTTGGAATCCGTGTAGTGTTCATACATTGAACAATGCATTGACATACAAAGGGAAGATAGATTGGGTGAAGAAAGTAGTGTTAGAAGCGAGAGGTATACAAATGTTCATTTGCAACCACCACACCTCACATGCTCTCTTTAGGAATTTTTGGATAAAAGAATTCCTTGAACCCATGTAAACTAGATATGTTGATCAATTTAATTTTTTAGAGAGAATGCTTGATGTGCAAGAGACTATACAGTTAATGATAGTTAATCCAAAGTTGGGCAGATGGAAAAGGCAAACATAACTAAAAGAAACAGTGTAAAGTAAAATATCCTTGATGATAGTTGGGCAGATGGAAAAGGCAAGCATAACTAAAAGAAAGAATGTGAAGTAAAATATCCTTGATGATGATTGGTGTTTGCTAGCGTTTTAATTCACACCTTTTAATGCAAAACACAAAATAAAACAGTGTGTATAGTAAATTGTTCTTCAAATTTGTAATGTCCCCGTTTTCTAAGTGATCAACCAACAGAGTCTAATTAATTAATTAATTAAATATTAAATCATCCTAAGTAACATTTGGACATTTATATTTAATTAATTTATTTATTATTAAAGTGACTTTATCAAGTGCATTGTTAAAATATTAAATAAAGTCACTTTAGAAAGGCAAAATATATGATAAATATAAAAGGTGGTGAAAAAGAGGTTATTGGGATCTTTTTGGAAAATTATTATTGAGAAGTATTTTGGAGAGCTTGGCTTTCAAGAAGCCTGAGGATGAAAACCCTTGGGTTTGGAGGATTGGACAAAAACCCAATACCATCCAGAGTGAATTCACAACAGAGTTTACACGGAGCATCATTGATCAATTTCGAAGTTATCTGAAATTTGTGGTCTTTAAAAAGATAAATTTCAGGACATTCGAGGTTTGAGGAATTTAATAGAGTTTTGCAAAGGTGTGTTCAGAATTAATGTTGGAACAACTACAAAATATAAATATCAAGTATATGTAGAGTGGTAATATTAAATGCTATTAATCCTATTCATGATGCCAATGCAGAGTATATTTTCAATAAGGAAAGTTTGATTATTATATTCAATAGTTGATGCTTGGTGTTATCTATCCTAAGTTTAAACGATTTATATTTAACCACTATAAACCTGCAAAGACACTGTCCACTTCTTAGAGGAGTTTCATGGCAAATTAGAAGCGCAGCATTTAACTTAGGAGTATCGCAGCTATCTTTCCTGCCAATGCCACCACCTTGGATTACCCATGCTATGTCAAATAAATGCGATTCAAGGAGGATGGAAACAATGAATCACGTATAGTGGAGATTAAGGAAGGGCGATTAAAATTATGGTAAGTCATTTTCTGTTGCCACCAAACTAAGTCAAGAAGCCGCCAAATTAAGTAATGGTGCGCTATACATTACAAAGGCTGATACCAAATCTGTAGGCTTTGAGTGGAAGTTGTATACATTGAAGGAAAACTATTCTTTGCACAGTACCTGCAAAGTACAAGTCAGCAATGATATATTCTTGAATTTTGATTAACACATTTTAATAGTCTGTAATAAGTAAATTGTGGCAGCCTTATTAGTTTTGAAGAAAATTTACTCTAACTAGATTGATTATGTTATTTGCATAATGTTGCTTTAAGTGTTTGGTATTATTGAAAAATCAGTATTGGAAGCTATTTATTAACCCAAAACGAGTGTAAAACTATTTAGAACAGCATGAGACAAAATTGCTTGACGAAATGATGGATCAAAAAAAATTGTGATATTTGGTAAGAAGTGGTGTCCATTTAGTAAGGGGATCTTACAATGGTATCAGAGCTTAAATCCTGCTAGCCTGGAGGGTTATGTACACCAGTGACAGAGCCAAACAATATGCTGAAAGAGAGCAAAAACGAAAACAATTTCAATTTCCGGAACCATATTCAGAAGAGGATACATTCTCAGCTACATTAGCAGCAAGGCAGCCACTTAGAGTTGCACAAGGAATTGAAACAATGGTGGGTTCGGGTGGTGAGATTCTTTGGGATAGGGCTGAAAGGAGAATTGACCACAACAATGTACAAAATATACTGAACGATCTAGCAAAGGGACAGCAGCAAATGATGCAAAAATTTATGCAATCACAACAGCAGTTAATTGCATCTATTGGTCAAATGTCACAAGATATGAATTCTATCAAGGTGAATCAGAATGCTATAGGTGAAGGTAGCAATGCAGTAATGATATTCCAAGAGGAGCCAGTACAGGTGGATCAAATAGACCTTTTCAGCCTGCATTCACACCTAGGGACAAAGAGGAAGCAGCTCAACCTCAGGAAGAGAAACCATTGGTTGATGAGGTAATGGCGGTTTATGATGAGTACCACACACTTCCTCATGCAATTAGAAATGGAATAACACAACCAATACATGAACCAGCAGAAAGACATTAGGACGATGAAATGAAGCAGTTGTATGTTCTATAACATAAACCTGTTGTAATTTTGAATTTTGATATCAATGAGTGAAAAGAACATGTGTTGTTTAAGAAATTTTGTCCTGTTGTGAGTTGTTGGCTACGTGGTTGGGCTACCCAGTAAGGGACGCTGGCACTGATTGCATCAGCCACACCTAGTGGATGCAGCGGACCATAACCTTGGGGTCCACTTGAGTGTCCAAAACATTGATGAATGAATCATCTTACACAGTCTTTAACTAGAAAGCATATTTCTCGTTAATATGGAGTGTGAAAACATCAAATCTCTCAATTGCTTCTGTTTTTTTTTTAATCTGCTTTGTTCTATCTGTCTTTGACCACACACGGGTGTACCTATAATCATATCCATACAATTTTGTGTAAATCCATGTTTCACATTGAGACCTGTAATACACTTTATCCATAGCTTACGCACTATCATAGATTATTAATACTTAATAGGGTCTGTAAGATGTTTGTTGGGTTAATGGTAAATCCATTCATGCCTGAGTTAGCACACACTTAAATCTTTAATCTTAGTATTGATAAGAGGGTTGGAGGGCACCAAGAAGAAACTGTCGCATGCTTGTAGAGTATTGAGAAGTACAAACAAACCACTGTCAGTGACAGACTCGCAAAAAACATAAGTGGCACTGGCACTGATTGTCGGGTGTGGAGGAGCACAAACGAATCACATTTCACCTGGACTAAGCATGGCTGCATTGCATAATAATTTGTTCTTTTATCCTGTACTTATGATTCTCTAACTTTAGGAGACTGAGCTAATCTACCAACATTGCTTTGCTTCCTTCAACGGGGCTCCCCAAAAAAAATAGAGATAACAGGAGCATGAACCATATCATGTAGTTGTGATTCTCCAACTTTAAGAGACTGAGCTAATCTACCAACGGTGCTTTATTTCATTCAACGGGGCTCCTAAAAAAAATACAGATAACAGGATTATGAACCATTACCTTGCATCAAGGGAGACTGAATGAATTTTCTTTTTTCAGAGGATGTGGCTAAGTCTGTGCTAGTTCGTATGTCATGTTTACATGCGACTTTCAGAATGAATTTCTGGATCCATCCCTAATGATGAGTCCCCTGGCGAGGCTTGAAAGACTTCTTCCCTAATGATGAGCCAATTAGTGAGGCTCGAAAGGCTTCTTCCCTGGTGATGAGGATATTAGTGAGGCTCGAAAGGTTTCTCCCCTAATGATGACCAATTAGTGAGGCTCGAAAGGTTTCTAACGGTGACACCATTAACCAGGCTCGAAACGTCAGAAAAGAAAGCTACTACCCAGTTGGATCAAGAAATTCATCCCGTTAAAAGCTAAACTGAAATAATGAAAATGTGTTGATCATGTGTCATTGGGTTTCTTACCTGCACGAAGCTGCAAAAAAAATTGGAAGTCAACTGAAACTAAATTCTAAAATCAAAATCAATATATCCAGTTGGGTATGACTGTAAACAGGCAATACAGATATCTTGAATGCTGTTTGAAAAGATCTCACCAAAACTGCAACCCACATTGTAAGACATATATAAAGGGAAGCACGGCGCTTATTAATTGCAGCGGGCTTGATATAGAAATTTGCACAATTGAAGCTAAATTGTATAAGAAGCATACATAAAAGCACTTGGGTATGAATGTGATTGGCAATTACGACATCTGGAATGCTGTTTGAACAGATCCCATGAAAACTGCAATCAACATTAAAAACGTAAAATAACGAAAAGAGTGGCGCTTGTTAATAACCCACTTGAGGTCGCGATTTGAAAGGTTGAGAGATCCAGACGCCCTCGCGCCCTTCAATAGACGGTCCATGTAAACTGCGTCTCCTGTATTCATAGAAAAAAATTCAGATTTACTCTAGCACAGTACTCTGTGTCTCCTCTATGCACATGTACTGCATATTTCAGATTCACTCGGCACACCACAGCCAAAAAGAAGATAGAATGAAAAGTTCAACGGATTTATGCTTCAAGAAGTGAACACTTGTCTTAGATTTTTCCTTCGTATAGTTTATTCATCTTGACATACTGGATTATGTGGGATTTTGATTTCTGAATTTTGTAGCGATCTTGTAATAATATTATAGGGTAATTTTGGATTTTGAGTTGTGGTAATTTTGAAAGAAGAGCGCGAGAAGTTTGCTTCCGTTACACATCGCCTTGTAATTCTATAGAGGGGTTTTTTTTATCTTGTCCGTATTAGCTTTTAACATTCTTGGTTTAAAGCGCTTTGCTGTGGTGCTTAATCTTTCGGTTGATATTAGGAATTGGATGGAGCAAGCAATGTACTCAATGTATTTTATAAGGTGTGTCTTTTAATAACACCTTGAGTGTTGTTTTCCTAATTTATACTTTAAATAATGTATATAAATAGTTTGAGTAATTTATGTTTATTAGTTATTTTGTCAATTGTGATGTGAAAGTTTACTTTACAATTAGGTAAAGATTTGTTGGTTCTTTTATTCAAGAACCAATATCTCTAAGATTTGTTGGTTCTTTTATTCAAGAACCAATATCTCTAAGATTTGTTGGTTCTTTTATTCAAGAACTAATATCTCTAAGAAGCTCACTAAAGAATTTACTCAAAATCTATAGAGACTAGGTAACTTTAAAAGTAAAATGAGTTTCTTTGACCAAAATATTAGTTAAAAAGGTCAAAAAATAGGAGAGTGCTTTGTTGTCTTCCATTTTGAGTTTCGCTAAGTTTGGGAGGCTTATCCATTAGAGATCTCATGGATTTGTATAAAGTTTGAATCAAAAGCATCCAAAAGCCTAAATAAATAATTAAAGATTATGTAATTTTGATTAATTCTTATGAATTTATCCAACATTCAGCTAGGCCCTCAAGACATAATAATGGACCCAATCTTTTTTATCACAAATCCACATTATTTAACTTAGTGGCAATTAGACTAGAATGGAGATCTCAAATCTACAAAAAATGCAAGCATTCAAAAGTAAACAAGCAGATAATACAACAAACTTGTGTACCCTTGGGCATATAATGAATGAATAAACTAGAATAAATTCACTTTAAGAGATTCCTCATATTTATGTGTAAAGCGTTTGATCAACAAAGATGTAGTAGAGGGAAGATATGGAGCAGCGTCGGGACAAGGGGAACCCTCGTGGCTTTCAACAACACCAGGGTTTTCGGTATGGAGGGCAAATGCGTCGCCACTGGCCCTTCAACAGTCGACGGGGGAGTTATGGGATGCAACACAGTAAGAGAGGTCCCGTTGGGGCATGGAAGGCTCCGGGCAATATTCCTTCAAACGTTGATCACCAAGCGAAAAGGCAGGGAAACGGATGGAATGGCCCCAGAAACTTAGAAAGATTTAGCTCAACGGCTTTGCATGGGAAGATAAACACTCCCCAAATACAGGCCAAGTTCTAGCGCCCTAAAAACCTGAATGGGTCGGTGAACACAAGCAAGGTAAACCCTAAATCCCTCTCAATGCTATCGATTTTAGTAGGGGATAAAGAGTGGAATGACAATGTTAGTTTTTTAAAAGCCCATGCATTTTTTATGAAATGGGGGGGGGATGGCCATCTTTCTAAAAAATTAGGGCATGGTGCAACTCCCAGTGGGGGGAAACTTGCAGCCTCAAAACTTTAGAGAACGGGTTCTATTTGGTGACCTGTCAAACTGCGAAGGAAAAAGATCGCATCTTGATCAATGGCCCTTTCATTCTTGATGGATGGGGTTTCTCTATTCTGGATTGGACCTCGAATTTTAACCCCAATACTGCCATCATAAATGATGTGCACATTTGGGTGAAGCTGAAGAATTTACCACAGGAATATTGGGGTCAAGACACGCTGAGTCAAATAGGAAACAAGCTCAATGTCTTTGTGCAAGCTAAGGAAAAGGTGGACAAATCGGATTTCAACATGTATCCAAGAGTTTGTGTCTTGAGGCAACCGTGTATCCAGCTACCAAAGACTATTGAACTGAAAACTGGAGCAGGAGAATGGCATCAGACTGTGGAAGTGGATACGTACTTAGGAGACAACCCTAGGCGCCCTAAAAACATATTCAAGGAGGAGCCAGTTTCAATGTCGACGAAAGGGAAAGATACTGTCCAATCTCTCTTGGGTAAGGAGGTGGTTTATTTTTTTGAACAGGCTGATGTTGAATCTCTTTGGAATCAGATGCTTTGGGACTGTTTGGATGACCAACAGAACCATTTCTTGGCAAAGAAATTAGGGAATGCGGCAGGAGTGGAGGAGGCCCGATGTGTTGGGGTGGAAAAGGAGTTAGGATCCATTTTGGATCAGTCTTAGAATCAGGATTCGCAGGGAAAGAGATCTTGTGATATTGATTTCACACTAACCGAGAACTTCGATCGGGGTTTGCATGAATCCAAGGCAACTGAGTCCCTTGTGGAAAGAGATCATTTCAATTCAGTTTCAATTCCAATGATGAATCCCTGCCCTTTGGTTGAATGGTCTAATGTGGAGAGCAATTTGGAACCTTCATCCATTCTCACATTAAATGCTAGTAGCTCTGATGGTTTTTGTAATCGGAGTGAAAAACCGGATGATTTATTGAGCAATGGGGATACTCAGTGTTTGGGTGGTGAGGATCCAGTCATGATCAACGAGCTGGTGGGTATACCAGTGGGTGAAGATGGTTGTTTCAAAGATATTCAAATTTCACCCATACGAAACCTTGAAAGCCAGTTTGAGGAAGCCAGGGACAATGGAGGGAATCTGGAAGATTTAGAATCAGATTTAATATCAGATGATGATGAGGAGACAGAGGATTTGATAGGGGTGAATGGGTGTATGGGGATTGTGGAAAAAAGATCTATTGATCAGACAGATGCCTCTAATTCAAGGGTGAAAGTTGGAGAAAAAAGGAGGCGAGGACCTAAGACCAATCGCATGAGTTTGGAATTGGCTAGCAATGCTGTTGGGCAAAGCAAATTGAGATCGGGAAAAGGCTATGCCTTTTCCCGACAGCAATGAAAATCCTATCATGGAATGTCAGAGGCTGCAATGCCTCTGACAGGATTCATTTGATCAAAATATGCTTTCATCAAATGAGACCAGACTTGGTGTTCTTTCAGGAAACTAAAATCAAGGATGAAGATTTTGATTGTTTTATGCGGTGTTTTCCTAAATGGAAGTGTATTCTTTCTGGAGCAATTGGTGCTTCAGGGGGAATGGGGGTTTTGTGGAATGAGTCGCTTATTGAGGTTCAACTCATCCAACAAGATAGGTATTAGCAATGGTTGGATGTTCATTCTAAACAACTTGGGTATACCTTTTATGCCTTGTTGGCGTAAGAACTAACACCTCTGGAGTGTGAGTTTGTATGTACAGCTATACACACTACGCAATGAGTGCTCTTCAAATTAGGAGGGGAATCTCCCTCATTGTGCTGGAATGCATGGAATAGAAAACTAAACTAATGTCCTATCTTTTTCTTCTCAGCTGGTAGAGGCACAAGGTTAAGAAAACCTAGAATGTTGCAGCTAAGTATTTTCTAATTTCACAGATCATGTAACTACAACTAAGCTAACTTCTTTAAAATCTATCCAGTTTACTCACGAAAATAGAGCATAAGGAAATGGAGCAAGAATGGTTTTTATACGATAAGCTGGGTACAGATTTGCAACATGAAGGCAAGGTGGGCACAACTATCTGCTCGGCTGAATAAGCTTATTATGACACACATCATACGATAGGCTTTAAGTACGAATTCTCAACATGAAGGCAAGGTGGGCACAACTATTTGCTTAATTCGAATAGGCCTATTGATAACAAAACACAAAGGATAGCCAACTAGGACAACAAATTGCATAGGCGAGACACGCATATAATCCACGATCGAACTAGCCACTATATCTAACTAAGGCAAGCATTCATCATAATAATTGCATGGAACCCAAGTGGCATAACAATTCATTATCAAAACAAATACTCATGTGAACAAATCCAAAAAGACAATATTACATGCAAGGTAGGCGCAACATATATTAATCTCCTGTAAAAGTTTGTTGAATAGATACATTAATAGCAATACTACAGGCAAGGTAGGTGCAGCATGTATGCTATCAAGAAAAATTTAAAATACAAATGAGTTGAATGCTCTTATTTATAGACTTCAAGGTGTAGGCAACCCTAAAATCACCTTGAGTCAACTACAGTCTTGCAAGACATGCAAGATCTTATTCCTAAACCCTAATTGAATGAAACTATACAGTTAACTGGGAAACTATCATCAGTTAACTGAAACATCTAATCTAAATGGACAAGGTGCAACATGCATGTCCTTATTGAAAGCAAGTTAACTAGAAAGCTATCATTAGTCAACTGAAAAATCTAATCTAAACTCCAAGTGTATGTAGATGTTTCCAAGAAATACATGGCATGCAATGTGTAACAACAAGTTTAACTCAGAAAGAAGCCTCGAGTTAACTACTTCTTATGACTCATCCTTGTAATCAACTACATGGTCTAACTGAAAGTCTACTCCAAGTTTATCATCTCCTCCAGGAATTTATCAATAATATCATCATCTGGCACTCTAACGCTATCCACGATGATCAATTGTCTGTCTAACTCTTTGTCTCTATCCTGGATTTCCTTTTTGAAACTGATAGTCAACATTGTAAACTCCTCCATTTTGGACGACTCTGGTCCTCCACATAGGTTATCATGAACTAACTCTTTGAACTCAGTCTGTACAACATCAAGCTGAAGATACGCACCATCTTCATGAAGATATGGCATGGGATCTGAGTGACTTTGGCGGGTCCGTAAATGGAGTGATGATCTATGTTCCTTTTACAGCTTGACGCCTCTGACGCTTTTCTTGATGTCTCTCAATGGAAGAGTGTTGCATGACGAAACTGCGAAGTTTGACCGTGAACACTCTGGTTATGAGAAATGCACACGAACTCATCGCACACGCAGAATTCCAATGGTATCAACTCTCCTGTTGACTGTAAATACAACTATGTTCTAACAACTTTTCCTCGAAAGCTAAACCAGCTTATGATGAGGCTAAAAATAGCCTATTAACGGGCAATTTTCACGAAAAATTATGAGATGTGGGTATTGTGCAGAAAATGATTCTAAGCAAACCCACAACGTCATAAATTCGAAAAAACACCTTTTGCCTTGGCATGCAAGAGATTTAACAACCATAGCGGGTTCTCTGGAACATTTTTCGCAAGAAAAACGGGCATATTGGTATTGTAGACATTGGTGAGCTGAAAAGACCCAGATCCTCCATTTTCTGAAAAATTGAGTTTTAGGCCGGCATGCAAAGGGTTTTTAGTTTGGATCTGAACTGGCAGTTAGGGGCACTGGGGGCAATTTTTCCTGCGAAAATCTGGAACATGGGTTTTGTGTAGAAATGAATCCTAAGACAACCCAAATCGAGAGATTTGCGAAAAAACGTGATTTAGGCCCAGATGCAAAGAAAATCCTGGAAAAAAGCACAGTGCTCTAGAAAAGAGGCAGCGGGGCAATTTTCACAAAATATTCTAAGACATGGGTATTGTCATTGATGTTGAAATACTCGAACCCAGATGATGCTTTTCTAAAGATTATGTCATTTTCTTTGACATGTGAATAAAATCTAAGATGAGAATAGAGGAAAATAAGACAAAAGAATAGAAGTTTTTTATTTGTTTGTTTTCTCTCTTCTTTTGTAGAAATTCGCCTATGCTTGAAGTAGAACTGATGAAACCTGCATGCAAATGGAAAACGAAGTCTGAAATAATCTTCTCTTGAATAATCTAAATTTGTAGCTACGAAGAACACTGAAATCTAACACCTGTAGCACAATAGATCAATTATATGCTCAAGAAAAGATGTTTCATGTCAACTCTGATGAAGAATAATGGACGCCATTAGTAAAAATATAGAAAAATATCTTCTAAGGCATGTGAAATGCATGCTAAGCTTTGGAAATGGTGCTTGAAGTACAACTGGTGCTTCAAAACTCACTCATGGCCTATATTTGGCTTCAAACTCAGCTAACTGGATGTAGAACCAACCCTAATTAGGGCGCCACCTTGAAAGATTCAATTAACTAGTGCATGCAAACTAAGTTTAGCCAATTATGACCAAAAATAGGTTTATCAGAAATATTCTTGAAAAGAGTTCAACTGAAGATCTAAATTTAGTAAATTGAAAACTCTTCCCATGCGCACTTCTATTTTTGAATTCAAAAAGTTAACATTTGACTTTTAGGCGTCCTTCCATACTTAGACATTTTTCTGAAAATTTGAATCTAGAAACCTCAAATGAAGCTCACGTTCGATCACTAATTCTGATTGACTGTCGCATCGGATCAACCGGCTGACAATTCCGTCGAAGAGCAAGACCAAATCTGACAAGAAGATTCCTTGAGGTGATAATCCATAATTCATAAATCTGAGGCTTCAAAAAGATGGGCGCCCCTGGCCTCCAGGGGCACTTTTGACCTCAGAGTTAGTATATTTTTAAGCATTTTCATTATTTTCATTGATAACTTGACCATATTTCACTTGACGTTTCCCGGCATTTGACAAAACTTCAGAACATGTTGACTGGCTCACTGCGAAGCAGACTGAGTTTTGAGCAAAGGCTCCTAAAGATCACTTCATATAAAAACATCATTTAACCTTCCTAAATCATGGGCGCCCGTGGCCTCTAGGGGCGCTTTTCCCAACCAGTGTCAACAATTTCTGTAACTGGCCAAAAACTACTAAACTTCCGGCTGCAGACTGCCAAGACATCTTCTGACCTGGCTGAGACAGGCAACGGAAAGCTGGAGCTGACACGAACGAGATGAGTATCTGAAATCATCAAACAGATTCCATTAAAGGCTTCAAAACCTTGGGCGCCCCTGGCCTCCAGGGGCACTTTTGTCCTTTCTGAACAATCTTTGATCCAGTCTGAAACCTCAAATTTGACCACTGATGATGGCAACACGGCAACTCAAATTCACCTACTGACAAATGCGTCACGGAGCTGGACCAAAAATGGAACCAAACTTCCTGGGTGTCACTTGATCAAAAGACTTCATCTGAAGCCTCAAAACAATGGACGCCCCTAGCCTCCAGGGGCGCTTTTGAGCTTAGTGTCAATCACTTTTGCATTTCCCTCGTTCTGCATTGAATCTCCAGTTTCAGGCGATCTACTCCTCCATTGGGCTGGCTGGCTAGCTCATTAAGAAGCTATCAGGAATTTGGAGAAGTCATCTTGGTAGAGACAAGTCACAAAAAGTTGAATAAAGCTTCCAAAATGATGGGCGCCCCTAGCTCAGAGTGGTGCTTTTTCAATCTAGACTTAGTCAATTTTACAGTATTTTACCTCGTTGAAAATCTCCTCCAAGACGAAATAACTTTTTGGACGAAACTTGCCATAGAAACATCACCGAAGCGTTTTGAGTTTAGCTGTCGACACCTGGTACTTGGCCATCTGCCATTGATGAGTATAGAAAACCTAACTTCTCACTTGAAAAATGAAAACTACCCACCAAGCTTAAACTGAGTCTTAATTGAAATTGACTTCACCACTGTGATCGTGAAGCAAAATAAACAATCAAAACAAATTTCAGTTAATTCTGACAAGTTTCAATTTTTTAGGGTTTTGACCTAAAAATAGAGTTTTGAAACCCTAATTTTCAAATTTTTCAAATTTTTCCAGTATCTCCGTGGCATGACATTGACTCAAAGTCCATACTTGAATTGCCCAAAAACTACATTTTGACATCATTTTGACAAGGTTTAGACCATTTTAAGCAAAATGCTTTAATGAAGCAATTTTTTTGGATTGGGTACAACATGTCTTAAATGTATATGGCCCAATCAAGAATAATCTAAAGGATGCCCTTTGGCATGACTTGTCGACAATTTTGGAAAAGGGCGAGGAGAGGATGTTTGTGTTGGGTGGTGATTTTAATGTGGTTCTTAGACCCTTTGACAAAAGGGGTGGGGTGTGTTGGGCAAGTTTGAAACAACAAAATTTTCGTAATTTTGTCGTTGGGAATGGTCTGATTGAACTTCCTTTCAGGAGTTGGGAATTCACTTGGACCAATTGTAGGAGTGGTTTCCTTAATATCGCAGAGAAACTGGACCGTTTTTTTTTTGGCTGGCAATTGGGCTGCGCAAAATTGGTCTTGTGAGGCGAAGATTGCTCCAATTTCTAGTTCGAACCATTATCCAATTTGCTTGCGTATTCAGGAAGATTCAACCTCGAACCGTTGCCCCTTTAAGGTTAAAGCAATGTGGTTTCGAGATGCTGGTTTTAAGGAGTTGGTGGCAAAGTGGTGGATAATGGCTCCAATCTGTTCGGGTAACAAGGCCTTTATCTTTTTTAAAAAACTACAATTTCTCAAGGAACAGCTTAAACGATGGAATAGGGAGTCTTTTCGCAACATCTTTCTAGCAAAATTCAAGCTGGAGGAAAAATTGAATGTGCTTCACTCCAAAATCATTGTTTCAGGGATGAATGAGGAGGACTTTGAGTTGGAGAAATGCCTTGGCAAGGAATATGCTGAAACTTTAGCTAGGGAGGAGGTTTTATGGTGCCAGAAATCTAGGGAATTATGGCTTAAGGACGGGGACCGTAACACGAAGTATTATCATAATTCGGCCAAGGTGAGAAGGGCTAGCAATAAGATTTTTTCAATTAAGGATGTAAATGACATTGTGAAAAATAACCCAGGGGAGGTGAACCAAGCTGCGGTTCAGTATTTTATGGATGCCTTTGCGGCTGGCCAGACTGAGCTTCGAGAAAAAAAAATATCCTTGACATAATTCCCACCAGTGTGTCGGAAGCTCAGAATAACATGTTGGTGGGGGAGGTCATTGTCAGTGAAGTGAAGAAGGCGGTTTTTGGTCTGGGTGGTGACAAGGCCCCTGGACCTGATGGTTTCTTGGCATTTTTTTTTCAAAAATTATGGGACCTTTTTTTGCTACTAATATTTGGGAGGTGGTGGAGGAATCACGTAAAAATGGGTTTGTGCTCAAAGACTTTAATAATACTTTCATTACTCTAATTCCGAAAAAATAGGTGACTGAATCCTTTGAAGACTTTAGGCCAATCTCATTGTGTAATACAATTTATAAAATCATTTCTAAAGTTGCTGCTAACAGACTTAAAAAGGTGTTGGAGTTAGTCATTTCGGTGGAGCAAAGTGGCTTCTCCCCCAATAGGTCAATTTTTGAAGGGATTATTGTGGCGCATGAAGCTATTCATTCGGTGCGGCTGGCGAAGTTTGAAAGAATGATGGTTAAGCTTGACATTAAAAGAGCGTATGATGAGGCAAATCAAGATTTCTTGTTGAAGGTATTGGAAAAGTTTGGTTTTGCGCCAAAATGGGTGGCTTGGATTAAGAGTTGCATTTGTTCGCCCCATTTTTTGGTGTTAGTCAATGGTAGCCCCCAGGGTTTTTTTTATTCTAGTAAAGGGATAAGACAAGGGGACCCTTTGTCTCCTTTTCTCTTTATCATCTTGGCTGAAGTGTTGGGTAGGCTTATCACGAAAAAGTGTAACACAGGGCGCTGGAAAGGGATAAAAATTGCAGAGGGTCTCGATCCACTTTCACATCTGCAATTTGCTGATGACACCTTTTTGTTGGGAGAAGCTTCCTTTCGTGAAGCTAGAGAGATGAAGGATACTCTGGACACCTATGGCAAGGTGTCAGAACAGTGTATCAGTTGGCGTAAATCTGAAATTTTCTTTTTTAACACCCCAATCCAAAAGCAATTGGAGATTTGTAGGATTCTTGGAATGAGGTTGGGATCTCTCCCCAGTAAGTTTCTTGGAATCCCTTTGTTTGGGGGGGCTTGCAATTCACACATTTGGAAAGACCTTGTGGATGCTTGTCTTAAAAGGTTGGACGGTTGGAAGAGCAAGTGGCTAACCACGGCGGGAAGGCTTTTTGATGTTGAAATCGGTTGTATCTGCTATTCTGGTTTTCTCCATGGTGTGCCTCAAATTACCCAAGAAAGTGGTTAATACTGTTGGCTAATGTATGAGAAAATCCTTCTGGAATGGGGCCAATGAACAGAACAAAATCCCTCTCCTTGCATGGGATGAGATTTATCAATCAAAAGACAAAGGTGGGGCTGGCCTGAGGCAGTAGCAAGCGATGAATGAAGCTCTTGGAGCCAAATTGGTGTGGAATTTGTATGCTAGACCGGATCTCCTATGGGTTAAAATTCTCAAAGCCAAGTATTTAGACTTTGTTGAGAATCAAAGAATTTTCACCATTCGGAATCCCCCAAAGGGTTTGGCTATTTGGAATTTCATCATTTCTTGTAGGTCGGTTCTCACGAATCATTTATCTTGGCAATTGGGGAATGGTTTGAAGGCAAATTTCTAGGATGACTCCCAGGATGGGCAACCAACTTTGAAGGATAATGTTAGTTTGCAGGAGTTGAGGGCCATCATGATACAAAACTAGGGTACAAGGGTACGCGATTATGCTAAGCCAAGGATGGGGTGTTTTGGTAGGGTGGGTGTGGAAGAAGGTGGATGTAGAAGGGCTATCCGTAGAGCAAAGGTCAAGTATGAGGGATATCCTTCATAACAAGAAACTTTTATTATCAGAGGGTGAAGACAAGGTGCTGTGGCGTGGGTCCACAAATGGCAATTATTCAGTTAAAGTGGGCTATCAATTCCTAGAGCAGGTTGAGAACGAGACCTTTTGGGCTAAGAATCTTTATCGGAGCAAGGTCTGCCTACAAAAAGTGGGTACCTTTGCTTGGATCGTTGTTAAAAGCAAAATCCTGTCAAGAGAGGCGGAAACGACTCGGGTTTGTGGGACCTACCCTGTGTGTGATGTGTGAAAAAGCTGAAGAATCGGCAGATCATTTACTCTGTCAATGTGAGGTGGCATATGAGTGTTGGGATTACTTGCGTAGGAAACTTGGTTGGCATGGCCCCCTTCAGTGGACTCTTAAAGGTATTTTTGAGAGTTGGCCATCTATCTAGAAGAAGTCAGTTTTTTCGTGCATTTGGCTTTGTAGTCCTTCCATTGTGGTTTGGGAGATATGGAAGGAGAGAAATAGGAGAATCTTTTTGGAAAAATCTGAAGTTCTTAAGAGGTTGCTAAATCGGATCGATACCTCTATTGAGGAGGTTGCTGGTAATGTGGCTTCGGAGGCTATTGCTAACAGGGGAGCTAAGGCGTGGCACCTGCAGTGCCTTATTCGGGCCATTGGAAAGGAGTTAGATGGGTTTGATGCCTTTAAGTTAAGCCACATTCGGCGTTTGGGGAATTGTGAAGCTGACAGTCTTTCCAATTGGGCTATATCATTATCTGGTGAAGGTGATGTGCAAGTTGAAGACCTTCGGGATGTGGTGTTTGATGTGTTTTAGTTGAGGTGGCGAGTGTGGGTCCTCGATGACGTAGGGTGGTACTATCATCAATAATTGTTTGTTAAGGTGTTGGGGGGTGTTTGGTGTCATGATTACTGGTGTTGTTTGTTCTTGGTTATGTTGGGTACTGGCTTTCACTGTGGTGTCAACTCTTTGGTACGAGTTGGGTTGGCCTGCTTCTTTGGGTGATGTGGTTGTCCTGGGGCGTATGGTATGTCTCATCGTTTGGGTGGTTTGTGTGGATGAGTGATGTAATGGTGGTGGCGTTTTGATTTGCATTTATAGTTGTTGATGGGCAAGGTTGGCGTTAGATTTCCATTCATTGTTGGTGTTGGGAAAGGATGGTTGCGGGTAATTTGCACATTTGGTGGGCTATTTATGGTGGTTAGGTGTTTTGATTTCGATGTCTTTTGTTTGTTTGTTGCGTAGGGTTGGTGCTGTGAGCGATGGAGGCCATGTACTCCTTCAAGACTTCTCTACAACAGAAGGCTTTCTTTGGGCCAGTTTCGAAGTTTCGGCTAAAATTTGTGCTGAAGCGACCGTTCGACGATGTGGTTGATGCGGTTTTGGGCACATTGGGTAGGCTGTTTATGGAAGCAATGCACGAGGAAGGATTAATGCAGATATTGCTTCAATGGTTTTCACTTGGGGGCTAGAATTAGGAGAAGATTTCACGATTGTGAGATGGGTTATGGTGTCTTTGTTCGACATGGAGTTGATGCTGGGATTGGACTCCTTTCTGGAATGGGCTAATCCGGGAGTGGGTTTTGACATATCTGAAGGCGTTGAGGATATGGAAGATGCGAAGGAGTTGGGTGTAGTGTCGTTTGTGAGTTGGCGAAGGCGTTTGGACAAGGATGCCTATCGGATGGAGATGTTTGTTGCGTGGGAGAATTTAAAATATGTATTGCGAAGGCATGAGTTTGAAGCGGAATAGGCTATGGCTGGTGTTCCTTCCTCGGTTCTGAGGAAGAAGCGTTCGACGAGCAAGGGTGGCACCCATCTGCAACCTCCTGGGCGTTTGGTTTGAAGCAACGGGGTGGTGTGGTGGTTTTTTCTCTTGTGGTGACGGTGAAGTTTGGGCGTTGGCGGGAGTACCCCCTCTGGTTTTTTGTGGTATGTCTTTGGTTGTTGGGATAGATTCTGGTTTTCATCGTGGTTTTGGCTCACTCAGCTTTGGTGCTGGGGGGTAGTGGTGGCGTGTTCCTATAGCTTTGGGTGTAGGGTAATTCGGGTGTGGGGTTGAGGCTTGGGGTTTTCCCTTTGCTGGTTGTTAATGATTTATGGGCTAACACTTTGTTTTGGGTGGAGGGGGTAGGATTGCCTTGTTATATTTAGCCTGGCCGTGGTCGGCAGGACTGTTTCCTTTGTAACCTCCATATTTCTTATTATGAATAAAATTATATATATTACCGATCAAAAAAAAAAACAGAGATGTAGTAGACTAATTCCTTGTATCTTGTTGCAATAGAGTTAGAAAATAATTATTCAATTTATTCATGCCTACGATTTATATATCAAAAATATTTCATGTACTAGGTTTTTTTAATCAAAATTTGGATCTTCAAATGTCTCTTTATCTACTAAGATGTGATTTGCAACATGCCCAAAGTTCTACTCAAAAAAATTCCTTCGTTTTAACCGACAAGTGAAAAACCATGATGCCATAATATAGCAATAAAAAAATAATCTTTTCTTAAATGTAAATTACATGCACATATGAAATAAACACTATTCCAAACTTCCATTACATTCCATTCTAATTTCACAAATCTTTTCATAACATTGATTTCATATAGAATAACTCAAGTACAACATTCATGTTTACATCTTTTCATACAAACAGAAACAAAGTACAGACATAGCTCTTCTAAGCTTCCAATACTAGGAATACATATGGTCCAGGTTGTCCACCTTCAAATCTTTGGTTACCAACTGATGAGGAGAAACATCACTCAAGCATTTTTCTGCCAACCATGGACTTACTGCAGTCCCCTACACATCTATCTATCAAGTAAGATGGCCCTACCCTTCGACGAAGAGATTGGTTGGATAACCCCATAATACTAGCCTCCCTTGAGCTTAGTGTTGTCTCCTACAAACTATAACTTAATCATACAGTAGCTTCTACCTACGAGTATGACAATCCCAGACTATAAATTCTATCTAGAACATAGTGAATTGATAGTGTAAATAGTGGCAACTTACACTACTTTAGCCAAAGTATTCATCACCCCCAATTTAGAGTGGATGTCTTCCTATTCACACACCTCTATAGCTCGATTTGTTAAGACCACATATATTCTATGCATAGGCAATTCCCTCCATTGGGTAATCTTTAACCCCAAGAACAACCTATTTCATCTTACTTAACATTACTCTATGATAACCAAATTGAAACATAAAGCAATACTTACTAACTCCCTTATAACAAGCTATGACTATTTTAGCAAGTATTAACATACCCTAAAGTAGAAGACATAAGCACTTATATCTACATACGTAGTATGCTAAGATAATTCCCTTATATGGGTATAAACAATCACGTAGACATCTCTTTTCCCATTTCAATCAATTCAAGCAACACTCATATACAAGCAATCTTTTCAACTTAAACCAAAAAAGTAAAGAAGAGAACTAGCATGCCTGTATCAAATAGCTCTAAATTGGTAAATCAAATTTCTAGCACAGTCTTCACCAATAGACTACAAATCCTTCCCTTGACCAAATCTCACAAAGATAACTCTCTAAAAACTTCACTAAACTCACACCAAAAATATCTCAATCTCATAGCTCAATATTGCAGTAGAGTAACACTCAAAGAATCAAAATTATGATAGAAAGAATATGTTTCAAATGAAGTGAAAGGCAATTCTATTTATACAAAATGATCAGCAACAAAATGTTGGAAACAAGGTAACAAGATTGACATCTTACAGCTCGACTTAACAAAAGTAACAAAAGGTGGCAGCAAAAAATGATGTATAGGAAACACACACCCAACAAAGAATGAGTCGCCCCAATCCATTGGAAAAAAAGAATGATCAATAAAAATGCAACTACAAATCGACCTATTTGGCCAACTTTCAAATTTGACCAATTCATATATTCTCACTGCTTCACATTTGTAATTTGTATTACAAGTTAAGAATTCTATTTGGTTTTCTCTTCCTCAATTTGGAACCACCAAAACATCATGCTTCTTATTTCTTTGGTCTACATTAAGCTTCTAGACTCGATCAAAGTTTATTTCATGCATTGCAGATTGGTTTACTCCCAACATCGACTTGGTCAATACCATGCATTAACCTTGGCTTATATTTCCTGCATGCATTTTATAGCATTGCCTACATTATAAACAACAGGTTTAGTCTTTTAACATTTGCATATAGTTTCATGCACTTTATTTTAAATATGTACGAAATGTGTTTCATGCATTCTATGCACTTTATAGAATATACAACGCTTTCAATATTCATAATATATAAACAATGCTATCTATATTTATATTTATATAATATATATAATATATAACATACATATATATACATATAGTAATAACATTACATATCATTGTATATATATGTGTGTGTATATATATGTATATATATATATATATATACATATACTTATGCATATCTATATATGTATCAATACACTCATATGGATGTTTCCCTTATGTTGATGCATGCATGTATATCAATATATATACATGTATATATATTGTATATTTATTTAACATTGCCTTCATACATACAATTCAACAACATCAATTGACATATATACATGACGTATAAATGTATATATACTTGTTTGTTTAACATTCTCATTGTTGCAAGTATGAAGATGTTGTCATTGATGTCAACCGGTTAGTAATTGGTTGTTGCTATCATTAATGTCATATTATTTGTACATGTTGAGGATATTGATAAAATTGTAATAAAGAAGTTTTGTTAATATGCTCTGGATTTTGCTCCACATTGTATTCCTATGCTTGTGTAGTTTTGAGGTGTTGTTCGTGATTTTTGGTAGTTTCTATATCTATAATTTGTGCCTCTGGATCATTGTACACTACGAGATTTCTTCGCCAGTATGTGTGCTATGCTTTTCAGTGTATTTGGTCATGTTTGGGAGAAATGTAGTTGCTCCGAATTTCTCTATTTTTTGTTTTTAGGACTTGTGGTTCTAATAATAAGCTAATAAGATCGTGTTTAAGTTAATTTTGTTATCTGAAGAGAATTGGATCGAGTTAAGTATGTGTGTGCTTAATTGTTCTATGTGTTTTCCACTAGTGTTGGCTAACCTTATGTTTAACACTACTTGTGAAATCTATGGAAGCATGGCGAGGTGTGTTGGGACTTATTTAGGTCCTCATTAAGTATGTTTTGGTATCCCTCATTCTAATTCCATCGTAGAATATTTTGGCGTCGACCTAATTTGAATTAGTAAATGGAAATTGTATATGGTTGACCTTGGATAGGTTTCAAGGTTGAAGATGGTATAAATATAAGTTGAGATGTTTATGAAAGTGGAATGCAAACAAGATAGATGTGAGATAGGTGCAAAAAAGTGTGTGATGCAAATTTGAGCAATGTAGTGTGAATTTTTTGTTAGGGTTCTAAAGGCATTGAGCTGAAGGCATTCGACATCCTTTGTGTGAGACTACAAAAGTGTGTGAGCGAATTATGGTGGAAATATCTATTGCATTCAGATAGTTTTCTCCTTGTAACATTTCTCTTCTATCTTCTTTGCAATTCTATGGTAGTGAGCCCTTTAGGCAGTGAGTCCTATGTTGGTAGTTTGCCTTTCTAGCAGTGAGCCTTTGTATCCATTTTTTGAATTTCTTTATATTGTGAGCTAATACTCATCATGGTTTTTTTCTTATTGGGTTTTCCATGTAAATCTGGTGTTATTGTGTGTATACTTCTACTTCTATCAATTTATATTTTTTCACTTAATGATTAATCACATTAACAAAATCAAGGTTTTGTGAATGGTTTTTGATCTAAATTCTGGTGAAAGAATTTAAAGGTTAAATTGCTACAAATAATTCACCCCCCTTCAGTTGTCTTGTTCAACAATTGGTATCAGAGCTTGGTTCCTTGGAGAAGAGCTTACCCACTTAAGGAAGGTCCAAGATGGTGAGCAAGATAGTTATTGACTGTCCTAAGTTCAATGGCATCGACTACACTTTCTGAAAGGAAAAAATGGAAGGGTATCTGGAATACCATGGATATGACGTTGAGAAGGCTTATAAGACTCCATACACTACTCTAGCTAATGGTTCAAGTATTGTTGATGAAATCAAGGTGCATGAAGTGAACAAGGCAAACTTTATTCTAAAGAATAGTCTTTCACATTTCAAATTGATCAAAGTTGTAAATCTGAAATCTACTAAAGAGATCTGAGATGCATTGGAAAAGTTTCATGAAGGAGATAAAAAGATTAAAGAAGCAAAATTGCAAAACCTAGAGGCACAGTTCGAGATCCTGCAAATGTCTAAAGATGAGAATATCAAATCCTATGTACAAAGAGTGGATGAGCTGGTAGGTAGAGTGTGAGGACTTGGTGCAACAGTGGATGAACCCCGGATAGTGAAGAAGATTCTCAAAACTCTCCCTGATGCTTACAGTGAAAATGTATCTACTATTAAAGAATTTATAGATTATAATGCATATACTAAAGAGCAGTTGTTGGGTACTCTAACCTCATTTGAAATGATAAATTCTAGCTTGAGGAAAGGATCAAAGGAAAAAACTACTTTTAAGGCTACAAAAGATGAAGATTTGGATGAAGAGAACTTCAATGAAGTGGAAGCTAACTTTGTAAGAAGAATGAAAAGGGGCTCCAGTATGTATCAAGGTAAGTTACCTTTCAAATGTTTTAGCCATGGAGGAATAGATCATTATGCTTCAAGATGTCCTAAAAGAGCTAAAAGAAACATAAAAAAGATAAAGAAAACAAAGGAAAGATGATCAAGAGAGCATATTATGTAAATGAAGATGTTGGTATTTCTAATGATGAGTCTGATTATGGAGATTTTGATGATAATGAACACTTGTTCTTGGCTATAAAAGATGAATCTACTTTTGCTAATAATGATAGATATGTGAAGGAAAGTACTCTAGAGAAAGTTGAGGATTCACTGGTCTCTACTTTTCATTCTAAACAAGAAGAAAACTTTTGGGTTGTTGACAGTGGTTGTTCACATCATATGAACAATGACAAAAGTAAGTTTGTTAACCTTGAAAAAAATGATGGAGGCTTAGTCAAGTTTGAAGATGATACTAGTGTTGAGATTTGTGGGATAAGTTCAGTCAGTTTTGATGGCAAGCATAATACTGATGATGTCTACTATGTTAAGGGTTTAAGGCATAATCTCTTGAGTGTTGGACATATGTGTAGTAAAGGATATAATCTTGTGTTCAAGGATAAAAAATATGAAATAAGGAAAGGATTTGGAACCGTGATTGTTACTGGAAAGAAGTCTGAAGGAAATATTTATCAACTTAAGGGTGTTGATGGACATTGATTTATGTCTCAGATTAATTATAGTTGGTTATGGCACCGAAGGATGTGTCACATGAATTTTTACAATATGTTGAGAATCAGTATAGTACAAGTTGTGAGAGATTTACCAAGGATTACAAAGCGTGTTAATGCTATTTGCAAGGATTGTCAATTTGGAAAGCAACCTAGAAACATCTTTAGATCAAAGGAACAATCTACTTTTGGATTACTGGATTTGGTTCATACAAATTTGTGTGGTCCTACAAGGGTGAGAAGCCTACAAGGTGATAGGTATTTTATGATTTTGATTGATGATTACTCTAGATTCGCATGGGTTACCTTTCTTAGAGAAAAAATTGATGCATTAGATAAATTTAAGGCATTTAAGGCAATGGTTGAGAATGAAGCAAATTTTAAAATAAAATGTTTGAGGTATGACAGAGGTGATGAATTCACCTCCAATGAGTTTAACATGTTTTGTGAAGCACATGGAATAAAAAGGTAATTATATGCTCCTAGAACCCCTCAGTAGAATGGAGTTGTTGAAAGAAAGAATAGGATAATTCAAGAAGTTGCTAGATCAATGATGATCGAGGCGAGTCTACTGGAGAGAATCTATTCACACTGTTGTTTATGTTCAACCGATTTCAAGAAAAATCTAACAACACTAAGACTTCCTATGAGCTATGGTGTGGAAGGATTCCTACTTTCAAGTATTTCATGGTATTTGGAAGCAAATGATATATCAAAAGAGATGAAAATCTACGAAATTTTGATGCTAGATGTGATGAGGTATTTTTCTTGGATACTCTACTAGAAGCAAAGCTTACATATTTTTTAATAAAAGGTTGAGAAAGATTGTAGAAAGCACTAATGTCAAGGTTGATGAAGCATTGAAGAATTCAATTGAAGTTGATGGATATGTATCAAATGAACCTGATTGCAGAGAAGTAGAAGTTATTGTTGAAGAACCAAAAGTATAAAATGAAGAAGAAGAATAAGAAGAAGAAGCTCTAAAAAGGATTCCTAAGACCCCTAAGTATGTGCTAAAGAATCATTTAGAAGATCAAATCATAGGAGACAAGAGAAAAGGTGTATTGACAAGAAGAGTTGTTGTTGCTGAAATAAATTATTGCTTACTTTATGAAGTTGAACTTAAGACAATGAGTGAAGCATGTAAAGATGAGCATTGGATGAAAGCAATGAAGAAGAACTTATGCAAATTGAGCAAAATATAACATGGGGATTGGTTCCTAGACTGATAGATAAAAATATAATTGGATCAAAGTGGGTATTCAGAAATAAGTTGAATGAGAATGGAGAAGTGGTCAGAAATAAAGCAAGGCTTCTATGTAAGGGCTACTCACAAGTATAAGGTATAGATTTTTAGGAGAATTTTGCTCTGGTGGCTAGAATGGAAGCTATCAAAATGTTCTTGGCATTTTCTGCTCATAAAGATTTTAAAGTTTATCAGATGGATGTGAAGTCTACATTTATGAATGGTGAGTTAGAAGAAGTCTACATGGAACAACCAAAATGATTTCAGTTGTTAGAACAACCGGATATGGTATGTAGATTAAAGAAGGCTTTATATGGATTGAAGCAAGATCTTAGAGCTTGTTATGCAAGATTGGACAAATATTTGATTCAACAAGGTTTCAGTTTAGGTACAACATATAACAATCTTTATTTCAAAATTGAAAATGTCAAAATCTTGATAGTAGTTGTATATGTTGATGATGTTATATTTGGAGGAAATGAAACTACATGTAATATGTTTGTTGAAGGAATGCATAAAATTTTTGAGATGTTTATGTTCAATGAGATGAATTTCTTCCTTGGGCTGCAAATCAATCAAACAAAAAAAAGGGATTTTTATTTCACAGCCAAAGTATGCAAAAGAAATGTTGAAGAAGTTTGGGATGGATGGTTCCAAACTGGTATGCACTCCTATGGTGATTGGTTGTGAATTGAGTAAGGATGATGATTCCCCTAAGGCTGATCAGAGAAAATATAGATCAATGATTGGAGGACCGTTGTATTTAACTGCTACCAAACCGGATATTATGCATGCAATTTGTCTTGTGGCTAGATTTCAAAATTTGAAAGAAACACATATTGCTATTGTGAAGAGGATATTGAAATATTTAAATAGCACTCTCAATTATGGCTTATGGTATCCCAAGGATACTAATTTTATGCTAAGTGCTTATACAAATGCAGATTGGGTAGGCTGTGTTAATGATAGGAAAAGTACAAGTGGTGGTGCATTCTTTCT
The DNA here is from genome assembly GCA_007115665.2 of Sequoiadendron giganteum. Lineage (NCBI taxonomy): Eukaryota > Viridiplantae > Streptophyta > Pinopsida > Cupressales > Cupressaceae > Sequoiadendron > Sequoiadendron giganteum. The sequence continues at coordinate 695,330,152 of CM021103.1, read as the reverse complement.
TGGTTGCAGATTAGTGTCACGGTTAAGTAAAAAGAAAGATTCGGTTTCCTTATCCACTGTAGAGGCTGAGTATATTGTTGTAGCATCCTACTACACATAAGTTTTGTGAATGAGATAGACATTGAAAGATATCAGAGTAATGTATGATGATCCCATATCTATTTTTTGTGATAATACAAGTGCAATTAACATTTTAAAGAACCCAGTGATGCACTTGAGGACAAAGCATATATCTATTAGGTATCATTTTCGAGAGAGAAGGTTATGGAGAATGAAGTAAAGTTTGAGTATGTACATACAAAGGATCAAATTACTGACATATTTACTAAGGCTCTTCCTAAATGTACTTTTGAGTATCTCTGGGAGAAGTTAGGGGTTATTGCCCCTCCTTTCTTGAACTAGATGCATATGGAGATGCATCAATCTGATGGATCTATGATTCTATCTTTCTTCTGGACTGATGTTTGGGGGCTACCTCTCAGGGGGATTAGGTAGTATGATGTGTTGTCATTGTGGAATTGGTTGGATGTATTACTGAGGGGGAGTAATCAATACTAGTAATGTTCTTAATGTCAAAGGGGGGAAACAATGTAACAAATATATTTTTGACTTTACCATTGATGTCAAAGTGGGAGAAAGTATCATGTGAAAAGGCAAGGAGAAGTAACAAGGAGATTAATATGTTCAGAGTTGTTGTTTTGTCTTTGATGTTTTTTCACATCATGTGTTGCCATTAATGACAAAGGGGGAGATGGTTGTAAGTATGAAGGTGTTATTGATGTCAACTAATTATCAGGTGCAAGTATGAAGGTGTTGTCATTGATGTCAGTTGGTTATTAACTAGTTGTTGCTATCATTAATGTCATATTAATTGTACATGTTGAGGATATTGAGAAAATTGTAATAAAGAAGGTTCGTTGGTATGCTCCAAATTTTGCTCTGAGTTGCATTCCTATGCTTGTGTGGTTTTGAGGTGTTGTTCATGATTTTTGGTAGTTTCTATATCCAAAATTTGGGCCTTTGGATTGTTGTACATTGTGAGATTTTTTCACTAGTATGCGTACTATGTTTTTTAGTGTATCTGGCTATGTTTGAGAGAAATATAGTTGCTTTGGATTTCTCTGTTTTATGGTTTCAGGACTTGCAGTTCTAAGAACAAGCTAATAAGATCATGTTCAAGTTAATTTTTCTATCCAGAAAGAATTCGATCGAGTTAAGGATGCGCGTGCTTAATTATTCTATGTGTTTTACACTAGTGTTGGCCAACCTTGTGTTTAACACTACTTGTGAAATCTTATGGAAGTATGGTGAGGTATATTGATACTTATTTAGGTCCTCATTAAGTATGTTTTGGTCACCCTCATTCTAATTCCAACATAGAATGTTTTGGCACCGAACTAATTTGAATTAGTAAATGGAAATTGTATATGACCAACCTTGGATAGGTTTCAAGATTGAAGATTGTATAAATATAAGTTGATATGTTTGTGAAAGTGGAATGAAAGCAATATAGATGCAAGATAGATGCGAAAAAAGTGTGTGTGATATGAATTTGAGCAGTGCAGTGTGAATTTCTTGTTAAGGTTTCGAAGGCAGTGAGCTGAAGGCATCCGACATCCTTTGTGTGAAATTGCAAAAGCGTGTGAGAGAATTGTGGTGGAAATCTCTGTTGCATTGAGATAGTTTTATCCTTGTAACATTTATCTTATGTATTCTTTGTAATTGTGTGGCAGTGAGTCTTGTTTTGGATATGAGTTATGTGTTGGCAATGAGCCTTTGTATCCAGTTTTTAAATTTATTTATATTGTGAGTTAATCCTCACTATGTTTTTTCCTTTATTAGGTTTTCCATGTAAATCTGGTGTTATTGTATGTATGGTTCTACTTCTATCAATTTTTATTTCTACACTTGATGATTAATCACATTAGCAGAATAAAGGTTTTGTGAATGGTTATTGATCTAACTTCTGGTAAAAGAATTTAAAGGTTGAATTGCTACAACTGATTCACCCCCCTCTCGGTTGTCTTTTTCAACGCCCATGCATATGGGTATTTTGTTCATAAGCATACATATACACGTCTATCTATGTATACTCATGTATAAATTTACTCATGTGCACGAGTTTATCGTAGACATGTACATTCAATGTATACATCACATTGATCAAATGAAAACACATAAAGAAGAAATCATATTTGATAGATACTCAAACACTTAAACTAATTCAAGAATGATCACAAACAAAGCCATAACCTGTTGGTGTGAATAAATGTCTTGTGCCTAGCCAATTCATTCACTAGGTAGTTAAGGGACATATTCACATGATTAAGTTTACTTATTATATAAGATTATTTCTAGAAGTCTTAGTTGGCTTTTCTAGAACTTGTCTTGTGTAGCTAGTATTTCTTAATTCCTAGGTGGTTATTTTGTTATTTGTCTTATTTAATAGGATTAAGATGCTTTTCATGATCTTGTCTAATCCTATCACTCAACCTTGCCTTTATAAGCAAGGCATCTCATGTACATTCAACCATATTTGACCATTATTCGATCTTGCATTGTTAAAGCAAGCTTTCTTACCATTTTATCTCTTGTGGAAGATATTTTGGTCTAGCAACAGTTCTTGGGGGTGTTGGGGAGTCACCATTAACTCCCACATAACCACTCCTAGTTCATCCACAAACAAGACTCGGGTACTTACCTTTTTCTGGCTAATGACTAGACTTGACTAAACTTAGAAGTGAGTCTGTGAAAGCTTAGTTAGACTCATTTTGGGGTTACCCAACCAATACTCCTCTCCCGAGTGATACTTCCCATCTCTTCTAGAGGATCAAATATGTCACTGCATCCAACTTAGTACATATAAAACATAGTTAGCTTAATCAATTAAAATCTCTCGCATCATATATTTCATAAACAGAATCATTTCATAACTTCACTTTAATCAAATATTCATTTATTGTATTTCCAAATTTCATAAAGCATAAACACACATATTTAAAGTAAAAGTAAATAAGCAATAGCACAACAGGGTGTATAGCATGATTCATTTTTAGTTATCCTTATTTAAATTTAATTGTTCCACATATTAAGCTAGAAATGTTTACTTTCAATCCTTGAATGGATACTAACTAACATCAACACAAATATGATTTAAAATTGCATTCAACAATTTGTCAAGATCTTTTAAACAATTGAAATAAGTAAGGTGATCATTCACATAATAGAAATAAAATTTGGTCATATATTGATTCTCTAAAGAAAATATATGTGCGTTTTTAAAATTATTCACTCATTAAATGACTAATTTATTGTGTCCTGGAGTATTAAATAACTAAAATTATAAAAATTTGAATCTCATTACAAACCCAATAACCTTTAATTATAACTAAGACAATGCTCATCTCAATGCATGATTGATAATTGTCACATAAATTAACAATATTCTAAGATGTGGCTAATACTTTAAAATACTACATGTATATTAGCGAGGGTTGTAATTAACATAATTGGGTGTCTTAAAATCAAAGGATACAATCAAGTAGGAAAATTAGGCATGTAAGTAGAGAGTTGCTTGCTGATAGCTTAATCTTTGAAATTGTGTATTAAAAAATATGCATATAATTTCTCTTATAAGAGGAGTTCCCCTAACTATGACCACTTATCCCTAATCAACATTTTAATGGGAAGAGGATAGATCGAGACTCCCTCCCACACTTCTTACTTCATTTCTTTAACAAGAAATCACCATTAGCATTTATAGAGAATCTATCTTGGATCTCTAAGTATCTCTTCACATTTTTCCTCCCTTACAAAGGAAATGATATTTAGAGAGACTTTGACTAATAGATCACTAATATAAAAAAAATTCTCCAATCTCTTCCAATATTTAAAATTTGATAACTAACCATTCTTCTCCTTTGAGCTCCATGTTGTCTTTAATTCCTTCTCGAAGTAGACTTTGCATGAGAGATATTCAAATGACATTTTATTAAAATATGCTTGTGAAATTTGAAAGCACTTACTCCCTACACAATATAAGAATCCTCATTAAGAACCTAGCATATGCTTACCATTTGAATTCCCCTATAGCAGCTGTGTAGTCATATTACCTCTACCTCATGTCACTTTTTAGACTAAAATTATAATATCACCCTTGAATTATTCTCAATAGTTGTCATGTATGATCATATTATTTTTACTTTCACTAATATCCAATCATATATATATATATAGTCATATTTATGGTGTACTTGTAGCAAAGTAAAAATAATATATGGCTCTTCTTGTTGAATATGACTAATTAACCGATACCAAAAGAATCAAAAGAGTAAATAATTCAAAATATCAAATACTTATTTATAAATTTATTGACCCACTCATCCCATTCTTCATCAGTTGGCCAGTTAGCATCTATGATTGCATTTACTTTATTATGCTTCATTCATATTTGGCATCAAAGATGACTCTTAGTAAAATTATCCACTCATATCTCCCAAGCCACAACCTTATTGATTTGGTGACTAAATGAAATGGGATCCACCTTGTCACTTGTTGAAAGGGGGTTAATAAACATAGGTACTAGTCCTTTAAATTCTTCCCTCTAGAATCCCACTTCCTTCTTGGTTCCATCAAGTTTCACTATATTTAGGAGGTTGGAATTCACTAAGGGATAGAATTATTGTACCCTTATTTTATATCTATCTTTTATTTATTTTTATAAATGTAACATTTTCATTAAGTATTTTAGTTATTTCAAATGTTCTAATTTTACTATCTAACCCTTAAGGACATAATTTACATTTGCATTAATTTCCCTTGTGATGAATACCCTTGGAATCAATGTTAACATTGATCTCCTTCAATTTGGTATTAGATCTATCTCTTTTACTTGTTGATACCAAAATGTTCTTGTGATGCTCTAATAGATCATTAGCTAGTATGAATAAAATTTTCCCCTAGGTTTGAGTACACCCTAACTAAATCTTCAACATTTATCCTAGCCTTTGAAACTATTATTTACCCTAGCCTTTGAAACTATTATTTATCCTATTTCCTCTACTTTTTGTACTATGCCCTTTAGTTTATTTATCTCCTTTTACAAGGCATTAGTGTCCTAAGATGTACTATGAAGAGCTATGTGTGCTTTTGGGCTAGTTGTTTGCAAGTTTTCCATATTTTTTTCTTTTGATTTCTCATCATTATAAATCTTCTTCAATCTTGCATCTTCTTGAAGCAATTGATTATAATAAACTTGTAGTTTCTTGGTTTTTACTTCACTAAATTAAGTAGTATGAATTATTAGAGGCTACCTTAGGGGTAAAAACAACATGAAGTTTTATAATGATAAGTCACTCAATTAATTTATGTGGAGCATCATACATTTGAGGCTTATCATGCTTAGGGGCCACTATCCATATATCTAGGGTCTCATTATTAGCATTGTATTCAAAGCCAAAAAAATAGTTTGTTCAACTTTTCAAATACATCTCCATATTGTATTCTCCTTAAAATATAAATGATATGATAAGTTTGATATCCAATTGAGGAAGCAAGGAACATGCACTTACTTTCATTAATCTTATTTCTTGTTTCAAGGTCACACTTAGTATTCATATTATAAACTAAATATGAACTTTTTGTTACATTAGATATCCCTTATGAGCTTGGCATATATTTTTAACATGTGCATCCCTTTTAGCATTTGTCCTCATCCTAAAAATAAATATTTTAAATTTATTTGTCTTAATGGATTTGTTACAAGACTTTATCTTTGCATCCTCAACAATATAATCTCCCTAAAAGAAACCTAACATGGTTGATGCCATGCAAGTTGTTACTTCAAATTTTCAATGATGTAGGGGGATGACATCACTTTTTTGATAGGGCCATAAAGTGGTAGAAAAATTTCAAATCTCTCTAAATTATAATATCTTACAAGTCGCTACAATGTAATTTCTACTTGAATATATCCCTTTACATAATATTTTTTTGTAGCAATGAACAACTTTCAAATATAAGAAACTTGCTTTTAGACTAAGAAGAAGGGGAAGTAATTGTTGCAAGATGTGTTGTTACCTCTATCACATGTTGTGTTAGGTATTGGAAGGTTGGAACACTAGATAAAGTAGGCTTGAATAAAGTTTTATCTTCCATTTTCTTTATTGGAGCATCTACTTCTATGGATTTTATGTGTTTGGGATTTATTCTCAGAATTTCTACATTGTCTAGCTTGAGCTTCATCCTTTCAATTGGATTTTTAACCTCTAAGGAGGCCCCCTTATACTTTAGATAATTTTTTTTCTTCCTCTCTAAAAGATCAATCTTCTTCCATCTATCCCTTATGAGTTCCTTCTCCATCTTATCCTAACAATTCTTAATGAGATTCTTCCTTCTCAAAATATTGGTGTTCACATCCAATCCTACCCACCTTCTTCCTCGTGTCACCAATTTTTTTGGGGGTTATAATATTTGAACCTTGCCCCTTCCATCATCAAAGTGTTGATAACATTGTCAATTTTATCATAACCCTCTTTCCCTGAAATATTAAAATCTAAAAACTGGACATGGAAAATTAGGAAACCCTTTCTCTTACAACTCATGCAATGAATGTAATTTTAATTATACGTATATTGCATTGATTCTAAAATTCTATCCTATGAGGTATCCATCTTGGTAGTTTAGGAGGAGTAACCTAGGCAATATTATTAAAACATAATGTTACTAGGGGTCATACCCTTACAACATTTATATATTATAATATAAGGTTATAACACCTTATATATTATATGATGTATTATGCATATCCCATTTAAAATAATTATAGTCTAATAACTGTTAGATTATTAATTATTATGAATAGGGGTTGTTGAATAAGTGTGACTAATACCCCTTTAAGTATTTTTCCACCCTTTCTCCTATATTTAAGGAGGTTCTCTCTCACTCGATAGTGTGATTTTGGAAATTTATTGTGAATTATATCACTATGAACAAGAGGAATTATTGGTCATGCGAAAGTATGAGGAGTGTCCACAGGTTCTTTGTAAGTGTTTAAATAAAATTACGCTTTATGATGTTTTTAACTTGAAAGGGTTTTCCCATGTATATCTTGTGTAATGTGTAAAATCTATGTGTGTGTGATTCTCATTTTCTTTATTTTTATATTTTGTATATAGTGATTAGTATCCTAAGATCCTATTTTTTAACTATAAATCCTTATTACTACATAGTTATCATGCAAGAACTAATCCCCCCATTATGACCGATTTTAAGGTTTGGTTTGAGATCATGAGGCCTCAAAAATTCTTAAATACCTTTACTTAACCTTGGTATAACATGGAATAGTTTCTTCTTGGAGTAACAAAATAATCCTTGAAAACATAAACTAAGATCAAGGATTGTTCCTATTGAATAGGTAATCTGCATTTAGATTGGGTTCAACATACCAAAAGAAACTTGTTTGATACCAACTCAATCCCCAAAGCATCTTCCCATTCACCAAGTAACATATATAGAAATATGTGGCAAATTAAATAATTTCATTTAAAATAATTATTTGACCCTTGTTTTTTTAGATAAGTCAATTCTCATTGCATATGTCTTGTTAGAAAACCTTCATAGTCAAATATATTATTAACATGGACATGTTGGATATATAATCATGGCTCCTTTAGACATCTTTTAATAAACATCAACTCCTATGATGTAAAATGGCCTAATATGTGTTTGAAATATTATTCAAACTTATTAATGTCAAAGGGTTCCATTTCATCACTGACAATTTGACCATCTTATGTCCTCCCCTTCTAATATTTTATATATAGTAGTTACTTCGATATATAACTAAATTTTCCCTTATAACTAGGGTATACAAATTTGGTTGTTCCTATTTGGTTTATAATGAACTAGAAATAGAATAGTCACCAAGAGGCTATTGTGGCAACATCTAAGGCATTGTGGTGCCACTTGAGATGATAAGGCACAAAGAAATATAAAGCACATGCTTGCACTAATATAAGGATGTATTAGTACCTAAAGCTAATGCAAAGAAAATAATGGATGAAGAGAAGAGGAAAAAATGGAAGAGAGATGGTAAGGAATAAGAGTACTACCCAATTATGTGTGTTGTTTATATTTATGCTCATAGTACATAATATACTTTTTATAAAGAATATATAAGTAGATTAATTCCATGATCTATGTGAATGAATATTTTTTATTTATGTTATGCATATGTTATATACCAAACTTTTTGTATCTCCTTATTGCATCACCATGGTGTTGATTTCTCTAACATAAATAATCCAAAAGTTGAGCTTGTATTTTATTTTCAATATTTGGTTCCATTGTTTGGACCTTAATTTTTCGGTTTATAATAAGAAAATACAAAAATAAAGGAAGAAAAATATTCTAAATAACACTATGAGGAAAAGAAATATTAATAACAATCATAACATAATTGAGAAGTACAATAGCACAAATTAGGTGCCAACACCTGGTGAGGGGTTAGGCACGTAGAGGATGACAAATAAAAATGGGGGATTCTAAAAGGATCATGAAGGGATGTGACCACCAAAGGTAAGTTCATATTGAACTATTGGGAATGGTAAAAATTTTAACGAAACTCCAAATCAAAAACACCCATGGAAAAAGGAGACAACAAAATATTGAGAGATATTTTTTAAGAGATCAAGATGGCTTATGAACTAAACATGGAAGAGGAGGAAAGAAGATTGAAACAAACCAAAAAAAGAAAAGAGAGATACAGCAAGAGAATGAAAAATGATAAGGAAGCCCATTTAGAGCATGACAAGAGGGTTATTACTAAGAATATTGAGAATCCACTAATACTCATTAACAAAGAAACATGTGAGTAATTAACTACTAGTTTTAGAAGAGTAGGGGAGATTTTGATAAATAAATAAAATGATGTGATGAATTTAAGGAGTAATGGAAGAGAGGGATTAGATGCAAGAGTGCTTAGCTAGAGAATATAAGTAAGGGCACTATACCCTTTAAAATTTAGTTTTTGAAAGCCATGTTCTAAACTAAAATTATAAAATATTAAGGTTATTATTAATAAATGTTTCAAGGATATATTAACCCCAATTTGAAAACTTAAACATTTTAAATTTAGCACAAAATGCTTACACAAGGTGGCAAGTAAAAGTGTGGGTTTACAAAAGGAGAAGATGATGAAAATACTAGGGTTTCAGGAAAGAGAATAATGTTAAAAATAATGATTTAGGGGACATGTTCATGAATTATCCATTAGCACAATTAAACTACTTAGAGAAGGATGAGATAGTCAAACTACATTATTTAGTGAGATATCACTAAATAATTATAGATTATCAAAATTAGTATCTCCCAGGATGAAATGACACCTTGAAGAGGTGAACCTCTAGACCAAGAGTTTCCTCCTATGCCAAATAATTCAATAAGAATATCTAGAAAAGAGATAAGTAGTGAATCCTTGCTTAGGCTAGAGAAAGTGACAAAGAAGATATTTTGTGAAATATTTTTAGGAAATATTGAGTAGTGAGTATTTTAAGATCTAGTTACCTAAAGATAAAGGAAGATAAAGAAAATTAGTCAATCAATTAAGGGTGGATCCAAGCAAAAAAGGCCTAAAGAAGAGAGGGATATAGAATAATAAAAGATAAATCAAGAGGAAGGACAAGACCCAAACCATGCAAAGAAAAATCAAGAACACCTTCAACTCCTTAAAAAATGGTTACAAACTAAATTAAGTTTTTGTGTTTGGAAAATACTAAGGATGTAAGTGAGTATCTCTAAATATCTTAGAATGTCATAGAAATAGAGATAACGTTGATGATGATAATGTTGGAGTTGATAGTGAACCCCACAACTCCCAAAAATCACATGTAACCAAAATGTCTATCACAAACGAGAGATCAAAGCAACTTATTTGCTATGCAATCAAGAGAGAAATATTGAATCCACAAAAGCATTTGATATTGATATTAACATGTAATTTTATTGTCAATTGAATGGGAATGAATGTAATAATAATGAATTCTTATAAAAACAAAAAGCAAACCCTAGATAAAGATTTGATTAGATTATGACAAGTGTCCTTATTTCATGCAACAAAATAACTTAGCCTATGGGTAAAAGCACAAACCTGTGTCACACTTTCGACCAACTAAGTAGTTCCAAACAAAACAATTTTTCCCTAAACAATTTCAAGTGAAATAGTTTTGCTTGAAACTACATGGCATATATAGTTTTGGGTGAAACAATTTTGCTCGAAACTATACAATAATTTTTTTCCCTTTATAGGTTTCAAATATACCTTAATTTACATGTAAAGTTTTAGTTGAAATATTTTCTATCAAAAGCCTTTTGATCGAAAATATTTTGGTCGAAACCATCTATGTGGCATCCTTGTTGGCAGTCACCTCAGTTTTTTTCAAAAGTTTCTAAAATTTTTCACTTGAGCATGATATTTCTTTAGTCAAAATGGATTTTTTTCAAAAAAAATAAAAATACCCTTTTGTAGAGCTCAAGTCAAGAATCCAAATATATAATTTCTTGATATTTTGATTAATTTTAATATATTATTTTTAACCGTAGTTGTTGGGTGGAGGTTTGGATTTGTGCAATTCGATGACTGGCTGGATGCCATTTTGCCCAACAAGCATGACATACAAGGTGGCAACAGTGAGAATTTATTTTTGAGGTTTGTAGGCTTTGCAGTAGGATGTTGGGAATGAAAGGTGGCATGTGATGGACGTGCTTGGCAATACCTCTCTCCTTGGGCTTGTTGTTCGCACAGTTTATGAGTTCTTTTTATGGCCCATTTCCCACATGCGCGCTGCATTATGCGATGGAGACGTCGTTGAGCTCGGGTAGGAAGCTATGGGCTTTCTACAATCGCATCAGTCAGGTGAGGCTGAAATCTATGTTCAAATTTTGGGACCCTTTGGTCCTTGAGTCGACGATGCTCTTGTTAGGAAAGGAATTCATGGACACAACGAAGAGGTGGCGCACTAACACTGACATTGCAGCAAGGTTTGTGGTGGCGCTGCTAGATTTAGAAGTCTACAAAGAAAAGACCCTGATGTTGGTTCGTTTTCTTATGTGGGATAATCTGATGGAGGGAATTAAGGATGTGCTCGTGGTGGTTTGGTTGGGGGTGGGCTTTCCTCATCTGTGAGACCTGCATCGGGCCTTCATGCCTAGGGTGCGTGTGAGGTGGTATCCCTTCCTGCTGGACGTCAAGCATCAGAGGCTGGTCGAACATCGACGACGAACCCTATGTGGATTAAACTTCCTCAAACACCATTTGCATTTCGAGATGTTGGGAGACATGGATTGGTGGGGGCTGTTTAGTTCCCACCTGGAGGCAGAAGGAATAATTTTGGTTGCTTAAGGTGGCAACCCATCTTTTTGATTGGTTTGTGCGTGGAGTGGGGATGGCGTCATGTGGAAGTTGTTGTTGGTTAAGGATAAGGTTGTTTTCCTTGTTTGAAAGTTGTGCGATGGTGGTGGTTGTTGGTTTGTGGCTTAGGCTAGCCATTGTTTTGTCTAGGGTTGTGCGCTGGTGTCGAATTTTGGTTGATGGGTGGCGCAGGTTGGAGCCTAGGTGGCGGCTCCCTTTTGTTGGGTGGTGCTTGGCCATGAAGGGTGTCTTGCAGATGGGGCAGGGTGTATGGTGGTATAGTTAGGTTGGAGATGTGATTTCCAATCTTCTTGATAAGTAGGCCTCCATGTAATCAAATTTTTGAAAATCAATAAAATTATATATTTAACTATAAAAAAAAATATATTAATTTTAAAAATAATGCACATATCTTGTTATAATAGAAAATGAGGCTGATTAATTTCTTTTTAAATACTAAAACATATTAAAATATTTTTAAAAACATATGGTGCACTAGAGGAGAGAATCTTCTCCAAAAGGGTGTAATTTTTTCTGAAAATTATAAAAAAATAGACAAAAATTGATGTCAAGTAAAAACTATCGAATTGTAGTAAGTTTGACTTTAAAACGTTATTACGAGGAAAATATGCATCAAACTTTTATTTTTTTCCATGCACTAGATATTGAAGTTATCTATTTGGGAAAAAAAAAAAGGGAAAAATAAAATTGTTTTCTCTTTTTTTTATGACATCGACTCAATGTCACTTTTTCCTAAAATTTTCAACTATTCAAATTTGTTCTTATATTTATAAAAAAATCAAAACAAATTTTTCAAATTTTTAAAAACTACAATCATAAACGTCATCAAGAGTTCTACAATTTATTAGTTTACATCACTTTAAAATTCAAAACATAAAGATCACTTTTATGTGATCGAAGTTGAAATTTTGATCTCGTCACATGTTCCTTGCCTAGATCATAAAAATATTTTTATCTTATTAGTGTTTTAATTTGCATCTTTTGGTGCAACAAAAAATGAAATAGATGTGTAATAAAATGACTGTTTGAATTAGATATATTTAAAACTAACCTAAAATTGTGCAATATGTACTTGTAATTTATGACCTTTATAATAAATTTTGGGTTAGTTCACATTCATGTTGAATAAATTTAAATAGACATATTTTCTATTTTTCCTATGGTAAAAGACTAATATTCTCATTCAACACTAGGTAAAGGATTTCATTAACTTGAAATAAATCCTAAAAATACATGCTTACATTGTGCAATTAAAAATAGAGATTGAGAAAGTGAGTACACATAGAGTTTGAATAGGTTAATACATAAACATGAATGGTATGGTTCACCAAGATATAAGACTAGGTACCGAGCCATGAACTACACCTTCAAATTTATCTACAATACAAAGTTAAAAAAAATTATCAAAGCAATTTAACGCTTACCAAACATAATGAGACATATCAATAAATATTTACAAGAAATATCAACATAATAAATACCATTGAGTGAATAATAAATTTAGGATAATAATAACACTAAATACCAAAAATGCCAATAATAACAATTCCTATTGGATATTTTCTCTTTGTTTTGGCTAAGCTTTCAATGATGGGTGGGGATAGGTGTAGAACAAAGCCGCTCTCCTGTGGCGACCTAAAATCTAACACTAATGTTTGGGCTATTCTATAGAAGGGTGGGGTGACTCCGTTTATGGAATGTTTACATGGTTTTAAATCCAGTGTCTCTAAAGACTTCATGGATGCTTGGAATGGGCGTGTTCTTTGTTTGTTTGGGAGGGATATCACAATCAACAAATACTTCATTGCGGAGGTGACTGGGATGTCTTTGAAAGGGACGAAATTTTATAGAGATAAGAATCTCTCGTAGCCGGCCAAGCAAAAAATTCTTTGGGATAGAGAGTGCACTAAAATAGTTAGACTGTACTGTGGTAGGTACGATAGGACCAAAATCAAACCTATCTGGCAGGAGGTAGTGATGGTGGTGATGAGATAATTCACCCTAGATGGCAGATATACTGCGTTGTATGGTCACCATTTTGTTTTGTTGAATCACTTTCGGCACGGTAAGCTTATCTCCTTCCCATTTTACTTGTTGGTGTCTTTTGAGGAAGGAATTTTGAATTTCAAGAAGAACCCCAGAAACCCTTTTCTGCATGAGGGTTTGATGTTGCTCATTATTGAATTTATTAAAGCTAATTATATTGCTAATGCTCCTTGTTCGCCTATTTTGGAAAAAAAAGAGGAAAGGGAGTGGGAAGTGTCGGATTGAAGAGGTTTATGAAAGTGAAGGGATGGAAATTAAAGAAAATTCAGAGGGGTGGTCAGATGGGTACAATACTGACCTTGATTTCATACCCTCATCTGGTGGGAAGAATCCCTCTTCTTCTAAAGCTATACCTTCCCTCTTGCGTGTGAAGCATAAATTGAAAGATGTCTGCGAGGAGGTTGCTGAGGAGGGGCCTCACAATGGTAAGAAGGTTAAGGGCCAACTTTTGGGTACCAAGGATCCAAGGGATAAGCTTTCAGATATGACTATGGAGGAGGATGTGGTGGTGGATGTGGATAATTTGAACCAGGTTCTTGATGATGTTGGTGGGACCCCCCGTGTTTTTAAGGATAATAGTGTTGTTAATGTGGATGAGTTCGATCATTTTTTTTACTCCTTGGATAGGGGTAAGTCAAAGTGTATTCCTAATATGTGTCAGGATGAAGAGCTGCCTACTGGTTCTCACTAGGGTAGGGGTTTGTTCTGGGGGGCCATGGACTTTACCCAGGCATCGGGCATGGTGAAAGAGGGGGTAGATATTTCCTTTAATTTAACGATGTGGTTGGTGAATGAGTTGCAAGACCTTCACAATTCAAGCATGACACTATTGCAAGGTGCAATATTTCCACGCTCTGTAGTCTTAAGGAGCGGGATTCCATCTTTGCTATGGAAAAATAGATGAATTCTAGTATCGGTTGTGTGGTGGAGGAGTTGGCTAAGTTTAAAAATGACTATGCATCGAGGGTGGTGTTGCTGGGAAAGAATTATAGGTAGCTGTGTAAGGATGTGGATACGCTCATTAATCTGAGCAAGGAAAATTTGGAGGCCTCGGCTAAAGGGTTGATTTTTCTCAATGAGAAGGCCAAAGATTGGATGGGTAGAGGTCTTTTTGATGACCAAATGACTATGGAGAGGAAGAAAGGAACCGAGAAGGACTTGCAGAATGCGGATATGGGTGTTGGGTCGAGCGTGCATACTTGGAGTAGAACCAAGAAATGCATTACTGGTCGTACGCATGATGTGAAGGATATCAGGGAAATGCATGATAAGTTAGCGTCGAAGGATCTAGAAGTGGTGAAGATGCTCAAAGAACTTATCTAATGGTCATTTTATTTTGTGTTTTGTCTTTGTTCTCTTTTGATGTTTTTTGCTGATGGGTCGTTGATGTCTGGGTAATCAACTTTCCTTTTTTTTTATGGGGTGAGTAGCCTATGGTTCTATCTTTGCTGCCACTATCTCTTTTTGTTTAGGGTTTCAGGTACCCTTCAAAACCTGTTTTTCATTTATCAAAAACAATTCCTATTGGATGATTTCAAAAAATTATGCTCCTAATACCAAAAATTCCAAAAAAAAGTTATGGAATAATTTGAGGACATTCAAATCTTCCCACTATGATTGTAAGTGGTTGGTTATATGGGATTTCAATACACCTCATATGGATAATGAAAAATGGAGGTTCTTAACTTGCTCTAGATAGTAGGTTGAACATGATGAAATTTATTGATGACTAGGCCTTAGTTGATATGGACCTTCAAGGAGATAATTTCAATTGGTCCAATAGAAGAAGTGGAGAATCCATCATCTAGGTAAGAATTTTTAGGGCTCTCATTTCTCTTGATTAGTTTTCCACTGTTTTGTGTTCTTTATTTTCCCTCACTAGGCTTGGGTTGAATTACTTCCCTATTTCTCTATGTTGAGAGACTGGGATGAAATAAATACTTCTCTTTTCACTTGAATAAAATGTGGACTCATCATTTAGAGTTGGAAAGTAATATTCAAAAATGATGGAAAATTGATGTGGAAGGGATGACCATGTATAGATTATCCAAAAATCTCTCTTATGTTAGATTTGGAACAAAAGTTCTTTTGGGTATATGTTTGAAATAAAAGAGAAAGTCAGGAGTAAATTGGACTCTATTAAAAAAGAGCTTAAAATTCAAGTTGTGTTGGTTGTTCCAATTGATTTCCATAATTCTCTAAAGAAAAACCACTTATAATACTTAAGAATTATGGTGGGTTGGTCAATGAACAAGGATTTTCAACAATCCTTCTACACTTCATGCTATGTTAAACCTAGGTGGGTATACCTTTAGATAGTATTGTATAAATAATCAATAATTCACAATAGCTATTAGGATAAAAAATATATTCTCATGTATTCACATAAGGATTTATGAAGTTGGATACTATAAAAAAATAAATTCCTTGTAAAAATTTAATCCCCAATCTTGAGAACATCAAATAATTAGTATAACTTAGAAATGCATTAATATTTTTCATTATGAATGGTCCTAGACTTGCAACTAGCCTATTTTCTTGGATTGGTGCCTTAAACCATGGATAATAGAGTCAAAAGATCCTACAAATGCTTCCTAAATAATAATCTAACATATAAACTCAGTGGAATTTCATTATTATTGTCTTGCAATAATATATCCTATACTAAGATTCAACTTCAATTCTTCTTAGAAATCCCTGAACAATTTAAGACTCTCAAAAATATAATTACAACAAATTAGTCTATTACTTTAATAGAAGCCATAAAAGAAACATTCATTACACAATATTGCAAAGATGAACTCAAAGATACTTGATCATTTTTTATTCATAAGAGAGATAAAAATGTACATTAGAGACAACAGTCATTGAATCATATTTCAAAATAAACTTATCTTTTGAATTTGTAGATTGATACACAAAATTTACATTTGCATTCACTTTTTCCCTAAAACCTAGAACATGACTCAACCTCTCTAAATAAAGCTTGCTAATTACAATTTTCTAGGATCCTAAAAAATGGTTTGGAATTCCCTTTTATAGAAACAAGGGGGTAAACAAGCTTAGAGCCATGAACAAACGTCATAATTTGATTTGAAAACTTGTTCACATGACCAAAAAAAATGTAGGTATTGTAGAAGATATTTCCATGTTTGTTCTAGAATAGGACAAAATTTGGGCAACTGCATGGTTGTGCTAGTTATACTTTTGGAACCATGCTGCAAAAGTGTTATCTGAATGTCAAGGAAATGCAAGAATTTGGCTAGAAAAATTCAAATGAGAAGAATAATCCTCACTTGTCATGAGAAGAATTACAATTTTTTTACTGTAACCTCACTAAAAAAGTACAATATTCATAGCCAAGGTTGCTACCTAAGGAGCACTAGTTTTTTTAAGTATTCTAATAATTAAATTGCCAATGAGCTCATTTATATCCTTCACAACTTGAAGCTTGTTAGCTTTTGGATGTACTGACCATGTGACTAGGGCTTCATATTAAACATGAAGAATATACTTATTTTCTTCAAGGAATTTTATTAAACGTGCTTCAAGATTTATCAATTGATCTACTGTAACATTATATTTATCCATATCTACCTTATTTCCTATGTAAATATAATTGAGAAGGGGAGATAAGATGTTACTGAAATCTAATCCTCTATGATTTGTATGCCTTGACTTCTCCCTCATCTTTTAGTATTCTCGGCATCAAAGCACCTTTTAATTCTTCAAAAGAACTCAAAATTTTCTCCAAAGCTAACTGAAAAATTTCATTAACAATTATACTCTCTTCTAATGCACTAGAGTTTTAAAAAAAATCGATAATTCACCAAGAGCATTAGTATCAAAATTGACAATATCGATAATTTTTCCTATTATTAGCATCCTTGGATTCCAAACATCCAAGATTATCTTCAAATTATTCTTTACTTGGACATGGTTCACATGAATATTCCTTAAGGCACTGTAACCATTCCATGTCCCTTTCAGGTGATGGAGGATATATGATAACCTATGCCCCAACAATTTATCCACCATATTAGTCAAATTTTTATTTCCTTCCACTTTTGTCGCTCTCTCTTCTTCCTTACCCTTTTTCAAACTCTTTTTTGACTCCTTTATCTCATTAATTCTTAAGGCATAAGTCTCCCTATCCTAGAAGGATGTGTCTATGGTGGATGGTGATGGTTGAGGACTCACATGCACTGTAATAATTTTGAGGAGCAGGTAACACAAAAATATATTAATTTTATTCCTATAATATTTTCAAATTTTCTTGTTGTGCCTTCTCAAAATTTGCTTACAATTTCTTTACTATAACTTCACTGAAAATTACAATATTCACAGCCAATGCTACTACATGAGGAGCACTAGTTTTTGCAAGCATTCTAACAATTAAATTGCCAATGAGCTTATTTACATCTTTCACAACTTGAAGCTTGTTAGCTTTTGGATGTACTGACCATGCGACTAGGGCTTCATATTTAGCATGGTACCTTGAACCAAAATAAAGGTCATGAGCTTGTTCTTCATATTGTAAGACAGGCTCATATATATCCTACATTTTGATTGCATCTGATACTATTGCAGAGGCAATATCCCATCCTTCCAAAAATATACAACCATTTTTTTATAATCTCCCTCCCCTTGTCAAGAGTGGTCTGTCTGACATCAAAATTTACCTCCTCCAAAACCTTCTTCCCTATCTCTTCCCACTCCTCTTTATAGATCTTCTTTTTATTTTCCTTCATTATTAAATCATATTGCTCTACTTTATTTTTTATCAAAAATTCCTTGAATTCCTTGGACTTAACAAATTTGTCATCTAACATGAAGGTAGTGCATTCCAATGCCCTTACATCATTAATGGAATCCCCCTAGTATCAAAATTGAAATTCATTCTTTCATGAGGGGGAGCCTCTTCCATAGCCCTTTGAGGTGAGTGCACAGATTGTCTTATTTCATCAATGTTTGGTACATCATCCTGATCATAGGTATATTCAACCAATGGTTGAGGGCCAATTTTCTGCAAAGGTTATACTTGTTGGGGAGTTTTTTGGACTATAATTTATGATGCAAATGCAGGCTTGTCACCTACTAATTTAGGAGCTTGTGAAATTATACTAGCAACACTATCAATCATAATATATACTATGAGGGTTGGGTCCCCAATCTCTAAATAAGCTCCTTTGTCAGAGGGATCAAATCCCTTCTTCTTATTCTCCGGTAATTATCACCCAATAATATCTTATCTTCCACACTTCAACCTCAGAGGAACGATTCTTGATAAATTCTTCAATTTTATCAAATTGGTGAGTGAATCTAGCCAATTTGACCCTAGTTCTAACCTATTGGATGTAGTGTTCAAGGTCATAGTTTATTGGTGCATCCACCTTCATCCCATATGGTTTAGTTTGGAGTATACCAACTCCAAGCCTTATTTTATAGTGATCATGAAATTAGAAAATAAAATACATGGTGACAACACATAATCCTTCTTCATGTTTCTTAAATGAGTTTTATCTACCTCATTTAGTTTTCATATAATCTCTAAGAATTCAACTTTGTCTGGCACAATCCTTGGAAGTATATGGGGTGCTATTGGTGCACCATAGGCCCTAATTACTCTATAATGTGCATGAAAAAACCAATCACCCCAGTTATGGTCAATCCTCAACTTAGAGATCAAATCCAATGACCTTAAGAATATTTTAGCCTCTCCAAAGAGTCTCTAATCAACAAGAAATCCTAGAATCCTATTACTTCTTTGACAAAGAATTATTCAAAAACCATATAAATAGATTTTCCACATTGCATGTCCCAAATATAGGCCCATTCCTATACTGGAAAGATGAATCCATTTTCATCTTGGGACCTTATTTGCATTTGAGGAGCCCAAATATTCCTTCCACTATACAAAATAATAAGGCACAATAGAGAGTACCACTTGAAATGCACCATAGTCTCATCTCCTTTGATTTCCACTAGTGTCTTATGAATTCCATCACATATAAATGTGGCATAATCAAAACTCATATTAAGGTCCCTATTGTTGAAAACAAGGTAGAACTAAGCTGAAATATTAACTTATGTATGTGTATTAAAATCTAAAAATAATATTACCAAATTTGATTATATGTATGTGATTGCACATTCATCATAATAGAAAACTCAACAAATAAATATGACACCATATTTACGTGGAGAAAGCTTTTTCAAGAAAAAAACTCCACATGAGAAAAGAGGGTAAGTATATTATTTATCTTCACAAGAGAGATAAACCACAATACACTTCCTTGCTGATACAGTACAACCTAGATGCTTCTATATACCTATAAATAACACAAGATGATACTACTATCTCAAGGCTCCAATTTTTATAACTTGTGGGAGGTAAAACCACAATGGTAAATTGAAAAATGAGGTGCCAAAATCACTTGCAAAAAACCCACGCCCCTTTGAATTCAAAGAGTCATGATAAAAAATTAACTAATATGAATAAAGCTTCAACATGGGTGCCTAACCTAGAGCCCCTTCAACTTCTGGCATTTATGATGCTCCAATGATTGTTCAACTTCCAAATGGAGAACCAATGGACACCCGTTTCCCTCCAAACTTGGTGCCTCACTCAAGACCCTTCACATTACGAATATGAAAAAATAAGAGGAATAATTGTGTCCTCCAATGATGTGTAACATCATCCAACATTACATTTCCTCTCGAAAATATAATTACAAAATGCCAAAATTAAATATTTTCTCTCATATCCCCTAGTACACTTTCCTAAAAACATGGAGACATAAAAATGACATAGGTTAGCAGGAAAATTTCACCTAACCTAACATTATCCCACTTGAAATTATACATTTACATTACATCCAAGAGATACAATAATAAATCAAGTATAGTGATCAAGGCCCATGGCCTTCTTGCACCAAGAGAACTTATCTGTGGTCACTAGCTTCATGGGAGAATTTGCAACATTATCCGAAGTGTCAACCTCATCAATCAAGACCTTACCATTCTCAAACATCTCTCGCAAAAAGTGATATTAAACATCAACATGCTTAGCATGAGCATGCTACATAGGATTTTTAGTCAAAAAAATAACATTATGACTGTCACATTTAATCCTCATTGTCCTACAATCAATACAATGCCATTACCAAGTATCTATAACCATACCACCTCCGTAGAGGCATGTGTAGCATCCATATACTCTACTTAAATGGTGTAAAAAGCAACTATAGAATTACTCTTACTCATCCAACTCACTGCAACTCCAAACAAAGTAAATGCATAGCTATTAGTGGACCTTCGACTATCCAAGTCACCTGCCCAATCTACATCAATAAATCCCTATATGTCCAATGACCTAACCAAATCTTTAGTACCATGATAAACCAAATGGTAATATTAAGTGCAACATAAATACATAAACACCCTCTTAACAAAATTCCAATGCTCTTGACCAGGGTTAGACATAAATTTGCTTAGAACTCCCACTTCTTGGCTATGTTTGATCTAGTGCAAACCATTGCATACATTAAACTAAAAACAACACTAGCATAAGGAACCTTCAACATATCCTCAAAATCATCATTATATTTAGGACACATATCCAAGCTAAAATTAATACCAAACAAAAATGGAATACTAACTAGCGTATAGTCATGCATATTAAACCTTCATAAAATTGTATCCACATACTTACTTTGACTTAACCAAATATTTTTGTGAGATGGATCTCTACTAATTTCCATCCCAAGAATATATTTTATAGCCCCCAAGTCCATATAAAATGTGACAAAAATTTGTGCCTTGATCTCCCTAATAATCACCTTACTGTTACTCATGAACAACATACCATCAACATACAAGACAATGATTATAATTTGATCATCAATAACTTTAGTATAAATACAATGATCCTCCTTGATCCTACTAAAACTCAACTTCAATACAAAAGTATCAAACTTCTAGTACCACATCCTAGGTGAATCTTTCAAACCATACAAAGATCTCTTCAACCTACAAACCAATTATTCTTTTCCTTTTCACAACAAAGTCGTTATGTTATCGCATATAAATTTCCTCCTCAAGATCCCCATGCAAGAAATCAATTTTAACATCCATTTTCTTTATTTTAAAATCACAATCAACAACAATAAACAATAGGAATATAATAGAAGCTAATTTTTCAATAAGAGAGAAAATTTCACCAAAATAAAATCCCTCTCTTTGGTAGTAGCCCTTAGCCACTAATCGAGCCTTGTACCACTCTAATTGACAGTCTACACCAAATTTATTCTTAAATACCCACTTGCAACCAATGGGATTTCTTCCTTTGGGAAAACTAATAAGATACCAGGTGTCACAACTATCCAAAGCCATCATCTCCTCTTGCATGGCTTGCAACCAAGACTCATTTTCCTTTGAAGAGAGAGCCTCCCTAAAAGATCTAGGTTCATTGTTAGTAATCAACAAAGCAAATACATATAGATAATTTAATGGGTTATATCTATCAACTAGATTTCATTGCCTTATGTCTTCCTCAAGGCAAGAGTAATGGGCTCTACTTGTTCTTATTTTTATGTGTGCTCATCCTACACATCCTCTAAACTATTTGAACCCTCTTCTTCTTCTCCATCCCTAGATCTATCTAATTGTTCTTCCACATGTGCATCTTCTTGTTGTAGACACTTAAAAATGTCTTGATGGATCACATTGGCTAACTAACATCATTTCGTCCTCAAACCCATCCTTTTTCACTTAATTTATTAAATTAGCTTATATATTTAATTAATTACATCATTTGCATCCATTAACCTCATTAATTCAATTGGGTTAATTCACCCCCTTTCATGCTAACATTTCATCTTATTAAATTAAATAAATCAATATATTTAATTTAATTTCCCAAGTCTTCTAATTTAATTAAATAACTACAAGTTATTTAATTAAATGTCATCTCACCCTTTTTCCATTCATTAAATCATTTAATTTAATGAAAATCACTTTATTCCTCCAAAATCCCCTAATTGTGTGATTAAATCTTGTTTAATTAACAATTAATCTAATTTTCCTCTAAAGAGGAATATTCCTTATCCTATTTTTGTACATTTAAGATTTTCTTTTAATTTGAAAAATGCCTTTTATCCTCACCCATGCGAATATTCCAAAAGAATATTCTTATTTCTCCATCATTTGAAAAAGGGATATTTTCACTTGGCTTCAAATGCAAGTTACCTTGTAACTTGAATTGCAAGTTATCTTTTAAGCCTTTTGAACAAGTCACCTTCTAACTTGTGTGTGTAGGTCAAAAGTGTGTTTGTTTGAAGCAAATGTGAACCCTTGATTAAATCCTATCATGCATTCTCATCCGTTGATGAGAATCCATGATCCATACCTCCTCCTCCTTTCATCCTTGACCGTTGATTAATATTGTTGATCTCAACCCTCCATTTCTCATTTGCTCTCCTATAAATAGGTCACTATTTGGAGACAAATGGATCCATCTTTTTCAGAGAAAAATTATGCTGTTGAATCTCATCCATATTTTTCAAAGCAAACTTATGTTGTTGAATATCATTCATCGCACACTCATACTTTACTCACATTTAGCATATTTTAGTATATTTTTAGTTGCATAATAGCTTTAAGCCTCAATTAATGGCTTCCATGCATCCATCTTAGCTTATTTTTAATTAGGGTTTGTATCCTTTTAGCTTAAATCTCATTTGGAGTAGCTTAGCAATTGCATATCTACATCTTTTAGCATAAAATCATGTTAGATTAACTCTTGCATCATGTTCATTTTAGCATAAATCATGTTTTCATCCATATATCACAACCGTTTCATTGATTATCTTCAATAGAATCTACTAGAACAAGCTCACTGATCACGTGATTGGGAAAGGGTCATTTTTCCACATCAACACGACACCAATTCCACAACGGGATAAGTTTCAGATGGATTAGAGTAGACATTTTAAATGCTTTTGTAGTTTAGAACGCTTTGTCTCAATAAATGTTTAGTTTAACTTTCATTTGAATGATCTTGTTGAGATTCGAGTATTAGTGGCATGAAAATGCTTTGATTCTTCATGGATCAAGCATAATCGATCCATACTAAAATCCTCGTCTCACACTTGCTTCTCAATCTTTTTCTTCAAGTGCACTATCTTTGTCTTATCTTTCTCCTTTAGTTTTTCTTCTCCTGAGTAAGCTCTAGATTTCCTAAAAATTCCATCTTTAGACAAGATTATTTTATGGCTTAGAGGATTCCAAAGCTTATAACATTTTACATTCTCACCATAATTAGCAAAGATGCATTTATATACTTTTGAATCAAATTTATATCACTTCTCTTAAGGCACATGAAAATCCTCATAACCAAGACCCTTGAGTGTGATCTATAAGGCTTTCTACCTATCCACACAAAATAAGGAGTTTTATTAATAAGAGTTGAACAAGGAGATCTATTAATTAAATAACATACAATACCAACTACTTCTTCCCAAAAATATTTATCAAGCTTAGCACTACTTAACATAATATTAGCTCTTTTCATTAAAGTTTGATTCATTCTTTCTGCTACCCCATTTTGTTGGGTAGTATAAGGAGTTGTCTTTTTTTTTGAAAAATACTTGTATTCTTACAAAATTCATCAAATTATTTGGAACAATATTCACCCTCATTGTCAAACCTTAACACTTTAATCTTATAATATGTTTTATATTCAACTAAGGCCTTAAATTCCTTAAACTTAGTGAAAACTTCAGATTTTGAATGCATAAAATAAATCCAAGTGTATCTTCAAACATCATCAATGAAAGAGACATAATACCGAGGTTTACACAAAGAGTCAACATACACCAGCCCACATACATCCAAATTAATAATATCTAATAAACTCTTTCACTTAGTAGTTCCACTAGAAAATGATGTTCTATTTTGTTTTCCCAACACAAAATATTCACACAAAAAAAAATTCACCAATAGAGTAATCAGAAATATCATCAACCAACCTTTTGGTTAAAATAGTCTTAAGTCCCTTTTCACCTATGTGACCAAATCTATGGTGCCGCAACATACATGTATTTTTAGTGTTAGTTACATTGACAACATTACTTAAAGTAGAGGCATTTAGACTAAACAAAGTGCCTATTTGATATCCTTTAGCTATCACCAAACTCTCTCTTACCAACCTGCAACCAACCAAATTTATAAAATATCACATGTATTCCAAAATCATTTAACTTGGAAATTGAAAGCAAATTTCTTGCAAGTCCTAGAATATGTAAAACATTATCAAGAGTTTTAATCCTCCCATCACTTAAACAAAAATTTACCTTTCCCTTACCAACAATTCTCTTGGTGTTGTTATCACTAAGGAAAAATTCTCCCCCATCATATTCTTTGTAATTATTAAAACACTCCTCATGAGGAGTCATGTGGTAGGATTAACCTGGATCAATAAGCCAAGCATCATCACTAATAGTGTTATATGAAATAAACAAAGCATTAGAATTATCATCGAAGGACTTTTTGTGGAGGAATAAAAATTATTTTTCTTATTTCCACATTCTTTCTTCACATGCCCTCTTTTACCACAGTTCCAACACTTTACTCTGCTCTTTCCAAGGGTTTTAGAATGTCCTTTAGACTTATCCCTCTTATTATCCCCTTTAGGACCTTTGTCTTTGGACCTACCCCACACATGCCAGGAATCTTGAGAGCTAACATTCATGGAATTTCTCCTCATCTCCTCTGAAACAAGTATGAAGATCATGGAGTTGATATTTGGTTTTACATTACCACTACTTATGATAATAATTAAAATTTCCAAGATTTGGGCAAAGAACAAAGAAAAAAGATACATTTATCTTCGTCTTCAATTTTAACATCCACGAATGTAAGTTGACTTATAATAAGATTAGAATCATTTAAATGATCCACTTGAGATTTACCATCTTTCAATTTTAAAGAATATAATATTATTTTGAGTTATAAGTTGTTAGACAAAATTTTAGTTTGATATATATCACCCATCCTTTTCCACAAATTATATGTGGTGTCTTCGATGGAGACATTCAAAAGGAAATTTTTTGTAAGATATAACTGAATGGTTCCTCATGCCTTCTTGTATAGCTTCTTCCAATATTCATCACACATTGCAACTTATTTACTTTCTTGTGAAACCAAAAACCACTAATACCTCTCTTCTAGAAGATCCCCCATCTTTAATTTCCACATCTCGTAGCCCATTCTATTGAACTTCTCAATATACTGGCAAGAGGTAGAAGCAATGGTATACAATATTCTTCACAAATCTTCAATATACCACAAAAATAAAAGCTCCCATTGCAGCTAAAAAACCTCTCTAACACTTAAGAGAAAGGTGTCCTTGCAAACATAACAGTTAGCTCTGATACCAAATGTTCAAACAAGGTGGAACTAAGCTGCAATACTAACTAATGTATGTCCATTGAAATCTAAAAATAAGATTACCAAATCTGATTATGTATGTGATTGTGTTGGTGTTACTTATTCACATGTTATGTTTACTTAGTTCCTAAAATCCCTTCTAGAAGACTTAGTTGTCATGTCTATATCTTATATTTTTTACTTTTATGTCAAGTTAGTTGTCTCATGACATAGGATTAAGACACTTGTCATGATCTTGTCTAATCCTATGTCTCACCTTGGCTATATAACCAATGGGTTCTTATTTGTAAATTAATTCCATTGAATCCTAATCCAATACAATTGCAATCTTGAGTATTGTTGGAAAAATATGCCTCAACTTGCTGGCTTGAAATCTCTTGAAGACTTAGCATTTTTCCTTATGTTCGAGCCTTTACCGTTGTACCACTAAGAGTTTTTGGTGATGGTGCAGTTGTGCGATTTACCACCTTACCATATAAGACTTCCCTTTGTCTGGCGGTTGGGCAGTGTTACCGCTATACCGTGGAGCCCTCCCGCACTCTTTGTGGTGGCATGGTAACTATCAGGGCAGAATGACGGCTACCGCTATACCGCAACGTGCTTCCTTTACCCTGGCAGTGGCATGATGAATGTGGCGGTCTGGTGAATCTTTTACCTCCCTATAGTGGGATTCCTTTGGTCTTGGAGTGGTACCGCAGTGTTGCCTCCTTACCGCGGTGAGTTTCATGTTGACTGGCGATTACGCGGTGGCTTACCGTCACACCGCTGAGGTCATTCAGGTAGGGTGCAGTAGCGCAGTGGACATGGTAGACAACAAATGCTTATAGCTATACCGTAGAGGCTTGTTCTTTAAGCCACGGTGGCATGGTTGATGATGATGATTAGGCAAGCAGGTTGTCACCGCCTTATCGTGGGTGTCTTCTTGCTAGGGCGTGGTGGTGCGGTGTATACCGCCTTACCACAGGTGTATGATGTATGAGGAGTGGTAGCGCAGTAGAAGGAGCTTAGGGCTCGGTTAGTAGGTTTGAATCGATGAACAAAGTGGTGGAAAAAAAGTGCGACGACATGTGGCATGACAATATTCATTGATTTTACATCACTGTTGTAAATCAACACTTATTGGTCGAAAGCTTTATTTCTAATTAGCGATATATTTTTGCATTAAATGTATGATTCAATTCGGTGGTTGACGAAGTGCATTCTTGGAAACAATTTTAATGCAAGGCAGCCCGATGCGTGTTGTAGGGCGGTTTAATCAGAGAATGATGAAGGCTTTTCGGTGGAGTAATTAAATACCCCGTTGGCTGTTGGTTGAAAATAATGTATAATAGTCGAAAGGTTGAGATAGAAAAAGGTGTGAGCAGCTACATGTGTGTGTGTTCGAGTGGTATGCAAATTGCATTGTAACCATGAACACTGAGACACATAAAACATACAAAATATGTGAACTTGTGGTGGTCATGATGCTGGGCTAGCGGAGAGGCTGGCTGAGAGAGTCGATTGGTGAGATGAGATGAATCTCCACTATGTGTTGTGTGAGGGTGTTGTAACAGTGTGAGGATTCTGAACTGTTGTTGCTTGTATTCTCCAGATGGACAAGATGTAAAATTTTGAAGAGCATAGCTCTAATATTGTATTGTAACTATTTTGTTGTTGATTAATACAACTAAGTTGAGTGTTTTGGAGAGTGGGGTTTTTTACCCGAAAGGGTTTTCCCCACGTAAATTTGTGTGTCCATTAGTTTGTCTTCGATATTGTTAAATTATGTGTTGAATATGTTATTTGTCTACATGTACTTTTCTCAGAAGGATTTATGGGGGAAACAACTGTGCTTGTTTCCGCTTTATGGCATAGTGGTTGGTGTCTTTGAGGTGATTTGAAGAAACTAAAGTCACTAAGGCACTGTTTTCCTTAGATGTTTCATTCTAAGATGATTGTTCTATATCCCCAACAAGTGGTATCAGAGCTAGTTAAGGTAGTTTAAGGTCTTTCTTGATACCAACATGTGGTATCAATGCCTTATTTTGGATGCTAGTTATGGGTATTTATCCTATGAAGATTTCTTAGTCTGTCAGGCTTGGAAAATCTGGAGGAATTGACTGATGTTTGATCCTTTGGTGAGTAAACGTTCCTGCTCTTTTGAGACAAAACACAATGTGAAAGACAATGAATATGGAGAATCTAGAGTTGATCATATTGTGATGATGTGATCTGAGGCTCCTGGTTGGCAGCGAATGATCCTGATGCAAGGGGTGTGATTTTATACTTATGGTTGTGTCGCAGCAAAGTGTGCTTCATATTAGGTGTCTGTGTGAGGGGCTCCCTGATGGTATGGAGATGCTTGGGCTTTTATTTAGCCATGGAGTTTTTGCTTGTGTTGGGTGTTCCGACTTGGCATTGAAGGCGTTGTTCTCTGTCACCCTGATTGCATGAAGGCTACGAAGTTGATCTTGGGTGGTCTGAATTTTTTTGAATAGCCTGGCTCTCTCATATGCTTGTGCATGAGTGTTTTTTGGAACTGGTCAAAAATGGGCCTAGAGCTCCTATAGTACCTATATCTTGTACTAGCATGTTTCAGATTCAAGTTCTTTGGTTCTGAAGGTTTTCTATAGATTTTCCTAAAAAGGTCTATGATGTATATTCATGTTATTTTTTCATTGTTCTGGTTAACCATGATGGTTGTGTGTAGACTCTTGGGTCATCCAGATGTGCACTGGATATGGGTGTGCATGGGTGTTTTATAAACATGGTGGTTTTGCACAGACAAGGAAAACTTGTGGTTATGTGGAGCTACTATTAAGCTATTTTCTAGACCCTGGCTATTTTGGGTGTGACTGAATGAGATAGTTGTAGTTTGACATGGTTTTGAGGAGGTGTGATGTCTTCTCTGCATGGGAGTGTTGGTATGTGATTTTTCATTCAAAATTCTTGTGGTGTTGCTTGCCGGTTTCTTAAACTATGGTACTTGAGTTGTGGACATGATTGGAAAATCGGATCTATTTTTTGATTTGGTGTTTGAGTCAAGTTTGTCTGCATTGGTGTTCTCTTTGAGATCTCAGTTTTGCAGTTTCCTTTTGCAATGATGGGTTTGCACTGTTGTTGTGATTAATCTTTGAGTTATGTGGTTGGTGGATTAGCTACCCATTGGCTACAATGAGATAACTTGGAAGTGGACTGTCTATATCCACAAGGTCGCTTCAGTGGTGGTGCAAATCTGTTACCTGGCCTTGTCTGTGGTCACTTGTGCATTGTCGTGGTTGTTTTGAGATGAGAGGAAGGATGGCGTTGAGTACCTAAATAGTCGATTATGGGAATTTGCAGCGTGTGTATCACGATGTCATGAAGAGCTTGGTACACATTATAGTGTAATATTTTGATAGTGATGGTTTGGTCTGCGTGGTTTGGAGATCTTGGTGTTGTTTGGCATTGTTGTCAAATGGACATGCTATCAATTGTACCTGGAGGTTTTTTAGATCAGCAGATTTTTGGTCATGATGCTTGAAAATATTGGTGTCACGGTTCAGTGGGAGCTTTAGTAGTGACTGTGTATTCATCACTAGGTGGTGAATGATCTTCTTTGGTGTTGCAGATGTTTCTAGGAGGGAATCTTAGATCCTGTTGCTGCAGAAGAGTTCTTTTGCATTTGTAGGAACAATACTTAAGGATGCACAACATCTTGAAATCATGGAGGACGTTTGGAGTCTTTGGCTGAGATGTTGGTGGCGCTTGACAGGTGATGTTGGTTTAGAGTTTGTTTGCTTGATATCATGTATACTCTTGCTTGAGCATTAGAGTTTTGGCATGTTTGCATTTCTCTTGAGACCATAGTTTTTTCACTTGAAGCACGGTATCTCCTAAGGGGGATATGTAGATCATGATGTCATGACAAGTTCCTGGTTCGAATGTTTGGAGCTTTGACAATGGTCTGGTAATTATCTATGTTTTGAGTACTATTTTCAAACAGATTGCACCCGTATGCTTGAATAACTAAATTCAACAATCTGTTGAAACATTGGAACTAATTCCAGGTTGTGGGTGTCCTATAAGGAATTAGACCTCCAGATTCTAGGCTGGTTCTTATGAATTTTTCTGGTTAATACTTGGGTAACTTGTAGGGAAAAAGGATAAAAAGATTTAACTTGAATACAGAACTATGAGATTTTAAATATGGTGATGCTTGCACCTGAAAATGATGATCTAAAAGGGAGTTTGGTTCACAATTGATTCTCAGAATATCTAATTTGCACATCAAAATCTGAACAGTTTGAACTCATATAATTGCTCCATACAAAGGTTCATGAAACTATCTTCTTTCAAAGTAAAACAACAGTGTTCTCACAATTAAGAAAATAATTTTAAATTACGAACTCATTGTATGACCTATGAATTAAACTTGAATGCATACATATATTTATGATTGAGACAGAAAGATAAAGGTTTCAATGTTGAAACACAATATAATTCGATCGAAATCAAACACAACAATGATGCCTGAAAGCTTGAAGGAAAAACCTAACACTATTGAGAAGATAAAAGGAAAAACTCCATGCCGAAACTGAGGGTAACCTATAAAACCTACTATGTATTAATCTGAAATGAGGCTGAGTTACAAATAATTCTCTTTGTAGAGAGCAAAGGAGAAAAACGAGAATTGAGAAAAAACAGTTAGGTTTTTTCAATATATACAAAATCCTTCAAAAAGGCATGGAAAAAGAACTAAAAGTCAAACTCCAAGAGAGGGTGATAAATCCAAGGCCAATTACGAGCAAAAGTAAAAATATCTGAAAAAGGGAGTCAAAACCATGCAAAAATAAGTGCATGATGGTCCAAACTCACTGTCAAGTCATAACTGAAACATGGAAGACTCGAACTGAACTTCAAATCCCTGAAAAGGTGGGCCCAAGCATGTGAAAAACCTCCTTGTTTGTGTCAATCCGCCCATGCCAAACTGAAACTCCACTTTGCTTAATATTTTATATTTGCATGAAAAATAGTTAAATAAATTAAATGATTTATATTTTATCATTTAATTTATCAACTTTACAAAATGTAATGCAAGTCATAAATATTTAAGATTTATATGATCCATCTTCAGTTTACTTGTGTCCTCTCATGCTTGAGAAAGGTGATAGTATTATTAAATATTAAAGATAATTAAATGATTATCTTAATATTTAACTTGTGTTTACTCCAACCTTTATTCAAAACATTTTAAATATTAAGGTAGTGGATAATTACCATTAATATTTAATGATGCTTATTGCTTTTTCAATATTCATACAAGAATAAAATTCAAATGGTAAACCGATGAATACTTTGAAATTATGACTTCCTAGAGAATGCAATAAAAATGTAACCTCCATCGAACCCTTCCTAAGTCACGGGCCTCCTTAAGCATAATTAGGTTTTTGACTTTGCAAGTCATAGACTGCGGCCATATCAAGAAGAAATGATTCATTCTTCGAATAAAATGAGATAACATACATAACCTTTGGTGACTTAGGGTAAAGAACCCTAAAACATCGAACTTCTTAGCATTTATCTCATTTTGCTCGCTCATTCTGAAGCTTCTAGAACTCTTGTGCCGCCATGGTGAACACTAGGGTT
This sequence comes from Sequoiadendron giganteum, assembly GCA_007115665.2. NCBI lineage: Eukaryota > Viridiplantae > Streptophyta > Pinopsida > Cupressales > Cupressaceae > Sequoiadendron > Sequoiadendron giganteum. Next base: position 695,298,621 of record CM021103.1, on the reverse strand, counting down.
TTTTCTTGAAACTGTAAGTCTCCAGTTGCTTCGCACTTAACTATGAGCTACCATGCTATTGATTTCTGAGGATTTTTTAGGCTCAAAACTTCACAACTTTCTGATGATCCTGTAGATAATGTATAAGAAAGAGCAAGGTAAGCTCTCCTTCTTTAAAGCTTTTATGTTCAGGTCACATCATCATATAGATTTTCTTTGTATTCTGTTGTATCCTTATTTCCTCTACAAAACTGACCATGTATAGGTCGCGACTTTTATACTTTTTCTGATGGTTTCCATTTTTCATTGATGTATTCTAAGGCCGCCATGAGATAACTCAAACCCATCATTTGGTAACTCAGTGAATGCTTGGCCGCGACTTCTATACTTTGCAATAGGTGTTTCACGGTGAGTTCCTTTGTTTTCTATATGCAAAGATTTTTAGGTACCTATGCCGCGACCTCCATGATTTTCTGATAGTTCTTTATTTGTTTCCATTCTATATTGCTTGGCACGAGGCCGCCATGAGATGGAGTTGACTTGGCTTTGAGGATTGTTTGAAGATTGTTCCAACATTCAAAATATTATCCATGGCCGAAAATGGGTAAGAACTTTATTTTTCCAACTTCTACGCTCTCCTTAATCTTTTTCCTTACTTGAAAGCCATGGTCTTTCAAAGGTCATTCTGGCTCTGTACGAATAAGCTTGGACTTGCTTCATTTTTTCTGTGTATAATCTCAAGGGCTTTCTTTTCCTTTCCATGCAAACACCAATTCATAACAGAAAAATAAATGGGTCTGATAACCCTTGGTCTCGGCTTTGTCAATCCTGGCCGCCATGAATGTGAGCTTGTTCTTGAAGACTTCTTGGAATTTTCATCCTTTGTTTGGCCGTGGCTTTTATACTTTTTGCAGGCCGCGCCAAAACATGCCCAAACTGGGTATTAGTTGAAACACTATATATTCTTGTGATTTTCCTCTGTCTTTGTATGAAAATAAATAGGCCCAAAACCCTTTGTTCAGCCTCAATTAATCTTTTGGAAGAAGCTCCTGTCACTTGTGGCCGCGGGATCTTATACTGTTTCTGAGTATGTTGATTCTTTCATGGCTGTATACTGGAAAAAATAATTTGTTTCTTTTCAATTTACTATGTAGATACATTGTTCTTTGATTAAAAAGCTTTTATTTATCATGAGCACAATCCACTTTGAAGACTCATTTACTGCTTATCCCCCTCCTTGATTAACTATACAAGCTTACCCAAAACAATATAACAAACATTCTTTCCTTCTGTAGAAAGAATAAAGGAGACTCTGTATGTCTTCCAGTACAATAAACACCGTTTGTATGAACAAAAACTGTCAAGGCATCATTAAATACTACATATTTGAAAATCTTGTCACTCTTTGTAATGCTGCCTAAAATGCAAGTCTCCGATCACATGATGTATTTAGAGACCTTGACCTCTAACACCCTTTCCCTCACTATATTTCCTTTACTTGTTTTATCCAACACTGTTATTCTGAAAGCAAATAGGGACAAGAAACAATGATGGCAACCATACCTTTGATTCTCCTTAATTCATTGTTAGTGCATCTTTGTATACAAACACATTTCCTTGGGAATGTAATACTAGCACCCAATGACAACAGAAGGAAAACTTATGATCTCTGTTGTTCAAAACTGTATCTGATAAATTCCCCTTATGTTGATTATAATGCTGATTGTATCAAAAATTTGTAATGAGAGCCTCTTGTATAGAAAGGTCATCCTGAAAAAACTGCAAGTGGGAACCTTTATGAAGCTGGAACATTAATCAGACCATTTGACAGCGTTGCCATGTTTTTTGTTATAATGTCATTCATGTCGAGCATGTATATTATTCAAAATCTGGTAACATCCAATAAGCATTTCCAAGGAATAATTATCACATAGACTCTTGTTGTGTCTGTATTTCATTGAAATCATCATATGATGTGATTGTGTCCTATCATTTTAAATGCTCATTTTGTGATGGAACAGTTTAGTTCAACATTCTCTTATTCTCATTTTGTTCAGTGTTGAACAACTGATTAGTAGCTATTTTTTTTATGGTTGTTCTGACATTGATAATGACTCTCACGTGTAACTAGAGAGTATGTCTTCTTTGATATGTTAGGATCAACCCTTGTGGGAGCTCGTTTTACTCTACATATCTGATAAAATGATTACGAACATAATGGACCTGTTCCTGCACAGTGAACAAACATATTAGCAAAATAAAAGAAGCTGAAAGCTTTCTCTTGAGTTTTATGCCTTTGAATTTCTGTAATCATCTGATGTATTCCTGATCGATTATATTCTATATTTCTATTGGTAGCGTAGGCATATGATAGGATTTGATTTGCATTGCTCTAACAACATTTCCCTCAACTTGTAGGTACGCGGAGCTAGAGCTGAAAGCTGGAGCTAGAGTTGGAATTGGAATCGCAACTGAAGACCTCAACTTGTCAATGATTCATAATTCCAGGCAATGTCGAATCACTTTCTACCCTATGCTTTCTCTATTTTCAGTTGTATAGTTTGCTTTTACTCATGCACCCTTTATTCGATTGTAAAAATCACAAAGAGTTACTCCCACGACTTGTGTGGGATTCTGGTTCGTACACTATGAATAAAACAACAAATATTATGCAAACTTATGATATCATTTTGAAATGTTTTTTGCATAATATCACTGAAATTTACACTGTTATGAAATAATGCACAATATGAGTACTTTTAGCAGAAATTTTTAAGCAACTTGTGTACCTTGGCTTGAATTTACAATTCAACTCTACCTATTTGAGTAGGTAGTGAAAAATAGGTAACAAGTACTTTATTTCATATGCTTGAGATATTCATGTTAAATATAGTTTGAAGTTTAGCATGAGATGATAGGTTGTTGGTGCTCATGGATACATGGAGAATAAGGTGAGGTTGTGATTCTCTTGAGATGAGAAAGGTGTTGTTTTCAGTTGAAAGTTCGAGTAGCCTACACCTTGCTTGAACGTGAGTTCAACAGAGACCAGTGAGGAGATTGTTCTTGGGTAAGTCATGGTGTCTTGTATATCTTGGAGGAGCATTTTCTTGGTTTGCTCGATGGTGAAGTTTATTTGAGAGGTATTTTCCCATTATATCTTTCAGATAGGTTTTATGCTTAATCTTTTAGTTCTTAAGGATTCATTTTGAGGGATATTGTGGCATGGTTATCTCCTTGTGATTTTGAGGACTAATAGGAGATAGTTATATGGGCTATAGGTTGATCTTCTTTTTTTATCAAAGGCTTACATCCATATTGATTACATGATATATGTTATGTTTGATCTTGGTGATTGAATGGTTGGGTGTTGTTATGGATTTTCCTTTGGGATGTGAAGGAGATGATACTTGAAACAATTGGCTTTTAGAGGTGTATGTAGAAGGAAGTTCTACAGGTATATGTTGTGCACCGTTTCTCTCTTTGGTCTTGGTTGCCTTCTTGGAAGTTTGTTTTCATCCTACGTTGGGTGTGAAGAACTTGGAAGACTGTTGAGAGAAATGGTTCCTATAGCAGTTGGTTGCAGGTTATACACTTCATTGTGGATGTTCCTTGGTACTACATGGTTATGCTTTTCTACGTGTCGTGATTGGTAGACTTGTTATGCCGTTGATCTTTTAGATTTGGCATTTCCCATGCAGTGGGAGTACCTGTATGTGTTTGGTCTTCTTTGACTGGTTGGCACATGGTGCTTGTATCTACAGTTGATGGGTTAGTTGTGCTTTTGGCATGAGTTTACTAATGAGGATACCTTGAAGGTATGTGATATTGGATGGAATAGCATGAGTTGTGGGTGCTATTTTTTAGTTGCGTGGGTTTGATCAGTTGGATGGTTGCAGTCAATTTTCTGGTTGACGTTCTAGCTGATGTTCTGTCTTTTTTCTGGAGAATGTCTTCATGTTTGTGTTCGCGATTGAGAGCTTTGAAGCTATTACACATTGCTTCTGTATCGCTAGTGAGCACAATGAAGTGGTGGTAATGTGTTGCTTTTTTCCATGTGTAGGATCTGATGCTTATGTTCTTGAGGTTGATGCATATACACCTTGGCTCGTTCCTTTTTCCTGTGGTGGATAGTTGGAGTTGTTGCCTGAGTCGGTGGACATCTTGGATGTCGTTGCAGGTGCCTTGGTTGGAGCATGAACACATTGTGTTAGATTCTTGAGTTTGAGTCTAGAGGAAGCTAGTAAGTCTTCATCAAGTGAGATATTGTTGGAAAAATATGCCTCAACTCGCTGGCTTGAAATCTCTTGAAGACTTGGCATTTTTCCTTCTGTTCGAGCCTTTATCGCTATACCACTAAGAGATTTCAGTGATGGTGCGATTATGCGGTTTACCGCCTTACCACAAAATACTTCCCTTTGTCTGGCGATTGGGTGGTGTTATAGCTATACTACGGAGCCCTCCCTCAGTCTTGGCGATGGCGTGGTAACTGTCGGGGTAGACCAACGACTACTGCTGTATCGTAGGGTGCTTCCTTTACCCTGGTGGTGGCGCGGTGAATGTGGCGGTTTGGCGAAGCTATTACCTCCCTACCATGGGAGTCCTTTGATCTTGGAGCAGTACCACGGTGTTACCTCCTTATTGTGACGGGGTTCATGTTGACTAGCGGTTATGTGGTGGCTTATCATCACATAGTTGAGGTCATTCAGCTAGGGCGTAGTAGCATGGTGGACACGACGGACAACAAATGCTTACCTCTATACCACAAAGGCTTGTTCTTTAAGCCGTGGTGGCGCGGTTGACGGCGGCGGTCAGGCAAGCAGGTTGTCACCGCCTTACTGCGGGTGTCTTCTTGCTAGGGCACGGTGGTGCGGTGTATACCGCCTTACCACAGGTGTATGATGTATGAGGACCGATAGTGCGATAGAAGGAGCTCAGGGCTTGATTGGCAGGTTTGACTCGATGATCAAAGCGGTGGACAAATAGTGCGATGACAAGTGGCATGATGATATTCATTGATTTTACATCATTGTTGTAAATCAACGTTGATTTGTCGAAAGATTTATTTCTGATTAGCAATATATTTTTGCATTAAATGTATGATTCAATTTGGTGGTTGACAGAATGCATTCTTGGCAACCGTTTTAATGCGGGGTGGCCCGATGTGTGTTGCCGAGCGGTGCAATCAAAGAATGATGAAGGCTTGTCGATGGAGTAATTAAATACCTCGTTGGCTATTGGTTGAAAATAATGTATAGCAATCGAAAGGTTGAGATAGAAAAAGGTGTGAGTAGTTACATGTGTGTGTGTTCAAGCGATATGCATATTGCATTATAACTGTGAACATTGAGACACAGAACATACAAAAGATGTGAACCTGTGGTGGCTGTGATGCTGGGCTGGACGAGAGGCTGGCTGAGAGAGTCGACTGGTGAGATAAGATGAATCTACACTGTGTGTTGTGTGAGGGTGTTGTAACAGTGTGAGGATTTTGAACTGTTGTTGCCTGTATTCTCCAGATGGACAAGATGTAAAATTCTGAAGAGCATAGCTCTGAGATTGTATTGTAATTGTTTTGTTGTTGATTAATACAATTGAGTCGAGTGTTCTAGAGAGTGGTGTTTTTTACCCAAAAGGGTTTTCCCCATGTAAATCTGTGTGTCCATTAGTTTGTCTTCCATGCTGTTAAATTTTGTGTTGAATCTGTTATTTGTCTGCATGTACTTTTCTCATAAGGATTTATGGGGGAAACAACTATGCCTGTTTTCACTTTATGGCATAGTGGTTGGTGTCTTTGAGGTGATTTGAAGAAACTAAAGTCACTAAGGTAGTGTTCTTCTTAGATGTTTCATTCTAAGATGACCATTCTATATCCCCAACAAGTATTTCATATTGGCCATATTATCTTGCATCCATTATTGCAAATTTATGCTCTTGCTTTTCTCTCTTGTAGAAGGTTATTTTTGGTCTTGCAGGTGATCCTGGAGGCTTGAGTACTTGAGTGACTCTAACAAGGTATTAGAGCTTCAAATTCACAAGCCCCTTCTCAGATCTAGGAGATAATTAGGATTGAGCTATTGCAAGGTTTCAAATCTTGGTGGATCTTGAAAAGTTGAGTATGTTCTTCTCTTGCCTCATATGATGATCTAGAGAATCAAAAAACTTGAAAGAAATACCAGATTTGAGGTTTTTTCTTTATGTATTTGCATTGAAGGTTCATTTTGGAGCATTTTGGTGTAAATCTAAGACCACTATTGAGTTTAAAATTTCCAATAAAGTTAGATTTATCTTTTATTTCACTCAATGTTTCCATTGTATGATATAGTTGCAAATTGGGTTTGAAGCTTAGATATGGTAAAAAAAAATCATTGGAGCACTTATAGCCCAAATGGATGCTATTATTGCATTTAGATGGCACATAAATCCATATTTTCATATAAAATTTGTCCATTTTAGACAAATTTATTTTTTGACAAATTTTTATTTTGCTAGGAGGGTTATCACTACAAGCTAAATTCAACATTTAAAAAAAAATTCATGACTTTTGATCTAAAAATACAGATTTTGGTAAACAAGATATCATTGGAAATTTGGTTTTGTGTACTTTCTAGTGGTGTAGGTTTCATTATTATATCTAACTACTAGCTAAAGTTATTGTTGTTTGAAGTTAAATCTCTCATTTGGACTTTTGAGTTCATAACTTTTTGCCCGTTTATCCAATTTTAATGATTCGTGTGACATTGGAAAGGTATTGAAGAGCTCTAAAATTATATCTATTTTTTTTTATCTAGATTCAACCCCAACTATATTTTATTCAAAATTATGTATTTTTGTATTTTGGTTGATAACTTGGACATATTGACACTTGGAGAAGTTTTGTCCTTTTGGGAAGGCTTCGTTTTTAGTCTAGATCATATTGAGAAAGTTTAATTTCAGTTTGAGGATCTCATTCTTAGATAATGTTGTAATTTTCCATATTTGATCCATCTTGGAATTGTAAACTCTAGAAATAAATTTTGGCATTGTAATTGCTTTACATATAAAGTGTCAAATCATATTTTTGGGGGGATTCTTGATTGGGTGATTTGAGGGGGTCTCTTGGTGCATTCTTTTAATTTGTTTTCTTGTGTTCTTCTTTTCCATGGATCATTCTAAGGTTCATTTTCTAACATCATACAACTATTCAAATTGGCATTGCTTTTATTGTGAAACGGGATCTAGGGTATAGACCACACTCTTCCCATTTTTTTTGTGAGGAAGGAATTTAGAAATGATCTTAAATCCACCTGACTACAAATCCTAATAGGAAGAGTCAGAATGGTGGATTAGGGTTCTAATCCTTGTGGGGGAAATGATATGATGTGTCAAGGTATGATGTGGTTGATTGATTGATTTTGAATGATGTAATGGGATGATTATGTAAACTATGAAAATACAACAAACTATTATGATTTCTAATAAATTGAATGTAGAAAGAAAAAAATGAATTCCAAAAATACAAAGGGAAAAAATAGATGCACCTGAGATATAAATTTGAGCATGATTTTGTAGGTCTAGGGTGTAGTGTGTCCTAAACTATCCTTTTTTTTCCATATAAGAAAGTACAGGCCTAAAGTCACCAATATGTAGCTTATGTCTTCTAGGTGTTGTCAGAACTTCATTTGTTAGTGAGAAAATAAAGACTTCGTGACTTGGTAACTTGTAGGGTTTTTATGAATGAGTGAACAAATAGCCTTCAATATTCCTTCGTTTCACTTCAGATCTATAACCTGCACATACAAAAGTAGAGGAAGGGTTGTGCCATATAGGGACTTACCTAAATTATACCCTATGTTGGTATTTCTACCTCCATAATGGAAAATTATAATAAAAGAGAGTGTATACTTGGTTAGATAGAGGCTAAATTATGAACAAGTAATGAATTGACAACCTTGCTACAATTCACCACTCAGATCTGATCTCCTTGATGGATTGAAATCATACTCATCACCTTTAAGGATTAATTGTTGCTTGACTTGAATTGATTTGATCACCTACATGTGTTGGTACACATAAAAAAATTCATGCAAACATGAACACAAAATCACATAATATATGACATGGTGCTTGAATGATGAAAATGCTACAACAATCTTGATAATTCTACTATTGAATACTCTTGAATATTTTTTAGTATCTTCACTTTGCTCAAATAAAATTGCTAGCATGTTTAGTATTAAATTATGAAAATACTTTGTATTTATATGAAATTCTTCTAATTTATTGAAAATAAAATACCAATAGTCAAAATTTGAAATTGGAAATTAAAATAATAAATTACCGACATCGACATATTCAAATTTGGAGCCAAAAATGTTGGTCTAGGGTGCAGCATACCCTAGAATAGATTCCTGTTGTTTAGGGATCAAAAGTGTTGGGGGAAATATTAAATGCATAGTTTGATTTTCTAAAGATGTTTATAAAATGGGAAATTAAATCATAATTAGGTCCAAGCACATAAGGGGAGCTAAACCTAATGTGAAATTGTCAGGGTGATAATTTTCAATGCTACATGTATCAACATACATGAAGTGCTCTAATGACTCAAGGTCACTCTCTATATGTTGAGAATAAGGTACATGAATCTAAATATGATGAGAAAAAGATAAAATGGATGATTAATATACTAAAACTCTTGGATGTTTTCATAGTCTAGTTTCTGAAGACTTGTTTCAAATTTAATCATGTAAGAATTCTCATGAGGCTTGGGACAAATTGAAAACATTGTATATTATAGATGAAGTAAGAGGCTATCAAATTGATAATGAACTAATGATCCTTGATCCTAAGAAATTTGACATCATCCAAAACTACATCACTAAGGTTAATGATCTAAGAGAGAAATATAAATCACATGGAATTGATAATAAGGACATTCAGTTGGTCTACGATACATTAAACAAACTTGGTCCTGATTATGCAGCTTTTGTTTCTAGCTTTCATACTCATAGTTTAACTATGGGGTCTACATATACTACACCTTCATTTGCAGCTTTTCTAATATGTTAATAAATGAGCAACACAAGCTTCTTTTTATGGGTCTTATAAAGTCATCTAAGTCTCAGATATTGTTGGCTAGTCAAGTGAAAAAATCATAACATACTAATAAGAAATAAAAGAAATCAAAGAATAATCCATATTTAAATAAAACAAATAATAGATCCTTTTCCATAGAGAAATCATCTAAGAAGGAGAATCCTACTTGTTTATATTATAAGAAGATTGTACATGATGAAAATTCTTGTTATAAGAAAGACATTGATGAATTAAAACAATTTTTTTTAAAGAATCATATTTATTTGTCTTCTAGAATGTTTGAGTCAACTTCTTCTTCTTCTTCTTCAATACAATATAATAAGGACAAAGGTCATGTTGGTTTGGTTATTACATTGAGAAGAAAGGGATCCAGTCTTTGTGCTTTTTTCAATCTTTGATTAGGGATGACTTCTGGATTCAGGAGCATCTTATCATATGGCATCTTCACAATCTATATTCTCTTCTTTTGAGCCTTGTGCTATGTCCCCTATTTTGATGGGAAACAATACTTACACAAGTTTAATTAGAAAGGGATCTATTGATATTTGGGAGGGAACTTTCAATGATTTTTTGTGTGTACCTCATTTGTCAAACAATCTTCTTTCTATCTATCATATTACACATGGTGGAGATAGGAGGACTATGGATTTCACTCCTCATTCAATTATCATTAGAGATTTGGAGAGTAGAGAGATTATTTATATTGGGATGGTTGATGATTCATCTCAATTGTACACCTTTGCAAATTTTGCTTCTGATGATGACATTGTTCCTTAAGCTGTTGATCACACTTCTAGTGTGGACCATGATTTTGAGGACTTGTGGCTACTTGAACTTGGGTGTTCTCACATAAGATCCCATTATTTATCCTTGCATTTAATCTCCTCCATATTTTATTGCATTTGATGATGATTGTGTTGGCATAGTTTTGGCCTCTTGTGATTTAGTGTAGTAGGATCTACATTATCTTCCAACTATATCTACTTGGGATACATACTTGATAGACATTTCTGGTTTTTTTATTGAGTCCTACATTTTAAATTTGGGAGACATCATTTATTACATAAATCTTCTCTTTGATGAAGATGATCTTTATTCAGTTGTTGTGAGGGAACACTCTAACCCTCTTGTTTATTCTCTACATGATCATTCCTTATCATTTGAGGTGAGTGTGGATTATTGTGTACAACATTTGGAGGAGGATTATTTTTCTTTAGAGGAGACATGTTTGTCTTTGTATTATGCTCTACATTCATCTCTACTAGATTTTCGATTGACATCTTTCGTAGTGTCGCCTAGAATGCCTATTTGGATTGTGTTAGCTTTCAGCATCGATATGGAGACACTTGAGAATTCTTAAGAGACATCACATATAATTCTTATTCCCACATCTTTCCATCAAGAATGGGAAGACATCCTACATACTATCCTAGTTTTGTTTCTTCTTAAGGGGAGGAATGTTGTTCTACGATATTGGATCATCTTCAACATTCAATGTTGAGCTTCTACCATTATAGGAGACTCACCATTGATGGGGGCTGCATGGTCTCTCTTCTTCTTCTCTCTTATGGGGGGAATTTTTCCTCAAATGGGGTTTTTTTCGTCTCATTCTTCGTGGAGAACATTATTGTTCTCATCTCTTTTGGGGAGGAGTTTTGTCCTACTAGGTTTTATCATGTTCTCCATTTGTGAGAGATTGCATTGCATTTGTACATGGGTACCTACATGGCCTCATAGTATGGATCCATATTTGTATCATTTTCATAATAATCTACTTTCTAAGTTACACTTAAGGGGGGCGTTGGTGTGAATAAAATTATTTTACCTATCTAATTTCGACTAGGGGACTTATTCACATGTTAAATTTACTTAGGTCCTAAGATTCCTTCTAGAAGACTTAGTTGTCATGTCTAGATCTTATCGTTTTGACTTTTATGTGAAGTTGTTTATCTCATGACATAGGATTAAGACATTTGTAATGATCTTGTCTAATCCTATGTCTCACCTTGGCTATATAAACACATGGTTCTCAATTATAAATTAATTCCATTGAATTGTTGGTAATTAAGGTGTCTCAACCTTTTCAAATTGCTAACATTAAAATAGTAATGCCTATGTTATAATTTCTTCCTCATATTAAATTATCATCTAATATGACTTGGCACAATGAGTTGTTAGCATGTTGGGAGGTGACATGGGATATGACATGGATGTTGTGGTCCTCACAAGGTAATGTAGGCATCCCACTTTGGGAAGAGATTCTCTTACAAGTGTCGACATCTTTGAGGGATTCTATGATGACCTTATGATGAATCCTCATAAGGATCTTATGATAGATTCCTATGATGATCTTATGATGTGTAAGAGCTAGATTCTATGACAAGTTGGACAAGTGTTGGAAGAAATCTTTGCATGGGGAATATAGGTTCCCAAGTTTGACTATGAAAAGTTGTAAAAGAATAATTTATTATTAGTCAGTTATGACAAATTCTCTTACAATTGCAAGTGTTATCATATATGATAGATTCTATGATGGCTATAAGGTGTGTAAGAGCATCTTTCATAGCTATTTTGGGTAAAAATTGGGCGCCCAAGTTTGGAGGTATGAATGAGAATTCAAAGAATATTGTACAAGTGTCATTTACATGCTTGGAGGTGGTGGAAAAATGTACCACATGGATTTGGATGCCCATCTCTTGTAGCTTGCTCTAGAAGCTACCTCCATACTTGTATTCTCTATATATTGGATGTCTTGGAGTGGTTTAGTATGATGTATTTTATAGGTATCATTATGTTGTCAGAATAAATCCATAATTCAACACACATGTACATACTCCTGAAGAAATTGTATTGTAAGTGTGTTGTAATCACTATTGATTTGATAATACATTATGCAGGTTTTGGGGTGTGGGGTTTATCACTTGAAAGGGTTTTCCCCATGTATATCTTTTGTTGTGAGCTTACTATACTTGCATGCTTTGTTTTTTTAGTAATATTCCTATTGTCCATATCATATTGTAACTGAAAATAATTAAAATTGTACATCTCTCCTCTTTGATCAACATTAGGAAGAATTTCCGCATACCTTGCTTCCTTTCATGAATTTCAATACAATACAATTGCAATCTTGAGTATTACATATTGGCCATATTATCTTGCATCCATTATTGAAAATTTATACTCTTTCTTTTCTCTCTAGTAGAAGGTTATTTTTGGTTTTGTAGGTGATCCTAGAGGCTTGAGTCCTCGAGTGAATCTAATAGATTGCATATTCAAAATGATAGAAAAAATAACAAACAAATATGACATCAAATTTATGTGGAGAAACCCTTTTAAGAAAAAAACTCGACACGAGAAAAGAGGGAAAGTATATTATTTATATTCACACGAGAGATACACCATAAATCACTTCCTTTTTGATCTCCTAAAACTCGAGTGCTTCTATACACCTATAAATAACATAAGATGATACTACCATCTCAAGGCTCTAATTTATAGAACTTGTGGGAGGAAAAACCACAGTGGTAAACCAAAACAAGAGGTTCCAAAAACACTTGCAAAAACCCCACACCGCTTCCTTGGAATTCCAAGATTCATGATAATAAATAAATAATGTACACACGGCTTCAACATGGCTGCCTAACCCATAGCCCCTTCAATTTCTGGCATTTAGGATGCTCTGGTGACTATTCAACTTCCAGATGGAGAAATAATGGACACCTGTTTCCCTCCAAACTTGGTGCCCCACTCAAGACCCTTCACATTCTTAGCAGGAATGCTTGGGATGGATATTTTTTTCTTCTAGTGATGTGTAACCTCCACCAACATTAAATTTCCTCTCAAAAATATAATTACAATATAGCCAAAATTAAATACATTTCTCTCATGTCCCCTAAGACACTTTCCAAGAAACATGGAGACATAAAAATGACACGGATTAGCAAGGTAAATTTCACCTAACTTAACACCTATGTTGTATGTTGGTAGAAATTACAAAAAATGGAGTTGGTATAGGTTTTGATGAAATTAGTATTTAAATATGTCAAAATTAAATGGCTTAATTTCATCTCTAGTAAATCTAACCAACTCTCTGTTTGGTCCTCTTCTTCTACGGTGAGGGAGCCACTTAATTTAGAATCTCTCCCTATCTCTAGAGTATTCCCTCTAGAAGAATCTAAGGTCAACTGGAACATGTGCATTCCTGGACAAATGGAATACCTCACAAATATATTCTTTATCCAAACTAACCAATTTTATGCCCTTGTCATTGAAATTTATCCTTCTGATAGGGTCATATCTCCTTGCCAATGATCTGATTAGGTCAAAATCTATAAACACATTTGGGACAAATATAAATCCCAAATCCAAATTCCATATGTTTGATAGGATCCTTGGTGATTTTCATTTCTTGAAACAATATTTGAACAAATTCTAACCCTAGGGTGATATGGTAGCATCCCTGAACCCCTTTACCTTGTCAATTAACCTATCTAATAGAATTCCTGCACCTTGAGCATGCTTAGCTCTTTTGGATGACCTCAAAAATTATTGTAAAATATCCTCATCCAAACCCATCTTTAATTTTCTTGAAGGGCCAACCATTTTGGGAACTAGGGTTTGGTTTCTAAAATTAGGGTTTTATAAATAACAAGGGTTTTTTATTCTCAATTAAAAATTAAGGAAATACATAGATTATATTCTTAATTTTCACTTAGAATTCAACCTAACTAGACTATGAAAACCTTTCAAATATTTGAATTTTACAATGTAGGCAACGAGAATAGACTTACCCATTTTTCACTTCAAAAAAATCCTAATTTGAAAATTTAAACGCTTTAGTGGCTTGAATTTTGTAAATTATTCATGGAGGATGCTTTGCAAGGTTTTTGAGAATTTAAACAAAAAAACTTAACTTGAAAATATGAAGAAATTGGTAGATATTGGCAAAAGAAACCATTAAATCTCATATACACGAACAGGGTGGTCGTAGGTAGCCATTTTAAGATTTTGAATATTAGCCCTTGATCTTGATCTAACTTGGACAAATCCATGGCTACCATAGCCCCTAAATATTTGAAAATATTTTTTGTTCATTTTGCTTCAAAAAATCCCTTTACAAATCGCTCTGGTGGCCCTACAAAATCACTGGAAATCTTGGATGGATATGATGACATGGCATGAGAAAGGGCATGTGTCATTTTTTCACACTATCGTTACTTGAAATTTTTCTCTGTGTTAAGAATTGAGATGTGAAACAAGCTTGTGAAATAATGACATGAGTAACCTAGAAGCTATCGTGTATGCTAACTTTAGCTATCAAGACTAAAAATAGGCCCACATTATCCATGTGGTAAATAATCGCATTGTCGTAGGCTTAAGATAAAACACCTTTCAAAACTCACAATAACCTTGAACTATACAATCTAATAGAATTATTCCTTTTGTTGATGACGAGGTCACTAAACTTTCTGAAGAGTGAGTGGCACACTTTACACATGGCAACTTATTGCAAGTTCATATGCTAAAGAAAGTCATCCATTTTGATATTGTGATAGAAATATTGTGTGTGATACAATAAAAATATGTCACTTGTTTGATATTATGGCAGCATATATGAAGTTGAAAGAGTTCTTACATTAACACGGTAGTATTTCACACCATCATGGATTCTCATGTGGGCCCCCAATTTGAACCTACGAAATAAGGATTCATGATAAAGACATGAATTGAAACCTCTATGATAGGTGTCATAATTAAAAAAACTCACAAAATTTAGCCAAATTCCAAAAATGAGCCTATGATAATGTAAACTTGCATGGTAAAACATGGGAGTGACACATGGATCAAACATGGAAAGTGGTGGGGCCAAAAAATCGAAGGTGTGGGCAAGACACTTAAGTGAATAAATAAAGCACAAGTATTTTATTAGAAGAATAAGTCACTAGGATGAAGGGGCTGATTAATTCATGAACATAAAGGCTTTGAAAATGAACTTAAGATACCAAAAATTGTCTAAGGAAGTCACTTAAATTTAGAACATAAAGTGACAAACCTAGGGCATAGACAATAGGGCCTAAAACCTTAGGGTTTCTAAACTTAGAAATTTCATGGAAAATCTCTAGGAAATAGAAAAACCATAATAGGTTGGATGGGTGACCTACTTAACCAAGAAAAAACCCTTCTTAGCGAGTTCCACATTATCATTTCCAAAGAAGAAGAGTTTTGGAAACAAATATAAAAAATTCTATAGCTGAAAAATGGAGAATGCATCTCTAAATTTTTTCATCTATCTACTTTTAAGTATAGATCTATGAATCATATCAACTCTATCCAAGTTAATGGGTTGGATTTAACTGGGGAAATAGAGATTAGGAAAGATTCTAAGGTGTTATTTCAAAACCCCTATCTAAGGATAAGAGATTAATTATTTGGTTGAAGATGAAATCTTGAGTGTGATTCCTAAGATCCTCATGAGTGAATAATAAATTCCTTTCAAAAATTCCTTTGGATTATAAGATTAGAGAAACTACTTTCTCATGTGAAGGCTCCAAAGCCCCTAGTTCATAAAACTTTCCCACTTCTTTCAAATATATTAGGACACTATTTCTAGTGACCTGATTGTTGCTACTAAAGAGTTTTTTGGTAGTGGTCTAATATTGAAGGAGCTTAATTCTACCTTTATTATTTTGGATCCCAAAAAGATGGGTGTTTTTTCTTTTGTGGAATTTATCTAGCCATCAACCTCTACAATTATATGTATAAGATCTTCTCTAAGGTGATGGATAATAGATTACAAAAAATCCTTCCTAGAATGATTACTCCTCAGCAAAGTGGATTTGTCCACAAAAGACAAATTTTGGACTGAATTATTTTTATTCATGCGGTTGTTCATTTGTTGTCCACTAACAAAAAGGAAGGATTCCTTCTCAAGATGGATCTCATGAAATCCCATGATAGGATGGATTAGAGATTCCTTTAGAAATTGATGAAGATGTTTGGGTTTGAATCCAAAGTTCTTGAAATCATTATTTGAACAATTTTGTCTCCAAATTTTTTAGTTCTTATCTACGGTTCTCCCTCGGGTTTCTTTATGAGTTCTAGGGGAATTTTCAAGGGGACCCTATTTCCCCCTTCTTGTTTCTTATTATGGCTGAAGCTTTGGTGTGACTTATGTTGAGGTTTGTTAATATGGGGGGTCTTGAGAGGAGCTCCCCCCTTCTCAATTGGCCCTCCTAGTTCTCACCAATAGTTTGTGGATGAAAAAATTATTCCTAGGGAAGCATCAATCAAGGAGGAAAAATCCCTAAAGTATATTTTGAAATTATATGAAATGGATTTAGGTCAAAAATTCAATTACTCCAAGAGCTCTATCATTTTTTGAACATGCCCATTACTCGATAGTAAAGGATTGCGGGTATTCTTCGATTTTAGATTGGGGACTTTCCTTCAAAGTATCTTGGCTTGCCCCTTTTCTTCAAGAAAGTCCCAAGTTCCTTTTGGATTGTCATTCCAAGTTGTCTAGTTGGAAGACTATTTTTCCCAACCGAGCCACAAAAGTTTAGATACTTAAAGCTTCTCTACAAAATCTCCATATCTACACTATGAGACTTTTCAAAATCCCTAGTGTAGTGTTGTAAATTATCACCCATGATAATTTCACACTATGTTTTTCTCCCCCATAAGTGTATGAACTTAATTTCCTAAATTCTGCATTCCATGGGCCATTTTATCATTTTCTAATAAATTTCAAGCATAAAACAAATGCATTCATTTAATACTTTTCCCCCAACTCCTTAATTCCCACAAAATAGGTCTGGGAAATTGGCGCCTAGAGCGCCTATGTCCCCTTATATTGGCTTGGAATTCAAATATGTCAGTGTCAAAATTTTATTATTTGAAATTCAAATATGTCAGTGTTGACATTTTATTATTTGAAATTCAAATATGTCGATGTTGACATTTTATTATTTGAAATTCAAATATGTCGGTGTTGACATTTTATTATTTAAAATTCAAATATGTTGATGTTGACATTTTATTATTTGAAATTCAAATATCTAAAATCTACCATTGGGATTTAGTTTTTGGGAAATTAGAATAATTGTGTATAAGTGCCTAGTTATTGCATCATTTGAAAAAATAAGTGAAAGAATCTAGCAACAAGTGAACTTTAAGTGCAAGAATTATTGTCAAGAGCATTATCAAGCAAGTCAAGAGCAATATTTCAAAGATTTATTGCTGCAATTCAATACCTAACCATTATTTCAAAGTGTATGTGATTTTGTTCATGTTCATGTTTTCATATTATTTATGAGATATAACCCTTGTAGGTCTTCAAGAAATTCAAGCAATAAATACCCAAGCCTTGTGGAGATGTGTATGACTTCAATCCTTCAAGAAATACATTAAAGGGTGGTGAGTTTCAACACTTTATGGATTCATCATTCCTTCCTATCATTTATCTTTCTATCATTGATAATGCCATTGTGGAAGTGGAAACACTAATACGGGGTTTGACCAAGGCAAGACCCTAAATGGCACAACCTTTCTTCTCTCTTTGAATGTGTACCTTTTAGGTTTGAATAAGATTAGAAGATGTTTTAAGATCAATTATTGATTGTTGCAAACAAACCATACATCTTGACAACTCATGATTTTTTTTACAAAATCATCCAACAGTGTGACAAGTGGAAAACAAAAGCTTTGATCTAGCACTAAAGGACCGTGAAAACAGATTTGAATTTGGTCAAAAAGGACAATGGTGCCCCTAGAGGAAACATCCCATAAAATTAGGCTCAAATTTATACCTATAGGTGCATAGTGTCTTGCTCAGTTCATTTTTGAAGTTCGAATTTCTCTGTGACATCTTAGATCTATTGTATTTGCATCAAAATAGTGAATGGTATCATTAGGCTAATTGAATAATTGCATTTCCTCCTTAAGGTCATTTTAGACTTGGTCAAGGGTAGGGTTGATTGTAAAATGGTTAGTGCTCCCCTTGGGATTCATGACATGGACTAACCACCTCCCGTGGATCTGTTAACTCTGATAGTTGTATCAAGCATTAACAGGTTGACCTTTTGGTGCAACAACAATCATGGGTCCAACAATTGGTATCAGAGCCAAAGGTGTTGGGTTCAAATCCCCTTGGCTTGTGCTAAGGGGGAGATTGTTGGAAAATGGTCAATGCTCCCCTTTGGATTTGTGACATGGACTAATTGCCTCCCGTGGATTCGTTAACTGTGGTGGTTGTATTGGGTATTAATCGGTTGGCCTTTTGGTGCAACGACAATCGTGGGGCCAACAGGGTTGACTCACCTTTTATGAAGTAATTCAATCATATATTTTGTCCAAATCCAATCAAACCCCTACTACCTCAAATCTCTAATGGAATGTTTAGAAAAAGTGCCTAAATCCTAGGGTCAAATCCTAGGGTTTCACTTTTTCTATGTTTCACTTAGAAGACTTTTGGAGAAGTTGGAATAATTTTAGAAGCTATTCCTATTGTTTGGATCTAAGGATAAAAAGAGAATTTCTTTGGTGTTCTAGGATAAAGTGTGTTTACCTTTGGAATTGAGAGTTATCGGTATCAAAAAAATTAAGGATTTCAACACTTATATACTTAAGCTAACTTGGAGGTTCATGAAGGAGAATACTAAATGGACCAAAATTTTTAGGAGAAATATCACAATAGAAACATGGAGGAGTTCCTTTGCAATCCTAATATTCCTTTTGGTTCCAATATTTGGAAGAACATCCTAGATAGAACAAAGTTTATACTTAAAGGGGTCAAATGGAAATTAGGAAATAATCTTTCCATAAAATTTTGGGAAGATAGGTGCCTCTTGGAATTGCCTCTTTTTGATGTGGATTGGGCTAGATATTTAAAAGAACCCTGTGTGATGTTTTTTGGTGTTAGGGTGGTTGACTACATGGTTGATGGGTCTTGGTGATGTGTTTGTGATGCTAATCCAATAGAGGTATTGTTGTCTAGACGCCATTCTATGATTTCTTATTTTCATATTCCTCTAACCCGACCTTGTGATGACTTAGTTTGGTTTAATAGTCCTTCTGGACCAATCTTTGTTATCTCAGGGTACTCTAATATTGTCTCATCTAATAGTAGGCCCCCTTTCTAGGATTTTTTGTGGTGGCATAACTTAACCCCCAAGATTAATATTTTATTTTGGTTCATGACACAAAAAATATTCTTACTTGTGATAATATTTTTAAAAGAGGCTTCATTTTTCCTAGCAAGTGTGCTCTTTTCTTGTTGAATAGTGAAGATGTCTTCCATTTGTTTTTTGGAAGCTCCTTTTCTAGATCAGTTTGTGTTGTTTTGTTTAATCTATGGATTTTTTGATGGGTGTTCCCATACTCTACTAAAGAGGTCATCTCTCAATGGTTATGTCCTTCCTCTAATCATTACTTAAAGATTCTATGGGATCTCCTGCTTCCCCATACTATTTGGGGTATTTGGAAGGAGAGAAATAATTGTATTTTTAGGGATCTTGGTGGAAATTCTAACAAGGTTACTAATAATATTATTATGGCTATCAACGAGAATCTCAAAATTGAAATTCTTGATAAAGTTTCTAAGAAATCCAAGATTGGGTTTTCCTTTTCCAATCTCCTAGTTGCAAAATGATGGAAACTTCAATTTGACATTTCAGTCCTATTTTGGAATGAGAAGAATCATTAGGAGAGGATTTTATAGAAGCCTCCACTTGAGGGGTGGATTAAAATTAACTTTGATGGGGCATCCAAAGGTAACCCCAAGCTAACAGGGGTGGAGTTCTTAGAAACACAAAAGGCAGGCTCCTTGTGGTGATGGCGTTTCCTTTGGGTCTCTCAGTCTAATCACTATGTTGAAGTTTTTGTTGCTTTTTATAGTATTCAACTGGACCATGCTAAAGGATATTAAAAAGTATGCATACAAGGGGATTCTTTGAATATTATTAGTTTCCTAAAAGGAACTCAAAAGCCTAGTTGGACAATACACCCCTTCATATGCATACAAGGGGATTCTTTGAATATTATTAGTTTCCTAAAAGGAACTCAAAAGCCTAGTTGGACAATACACCCCTTCATAAGTGATTTTGTTGAGTTGGCCAAATATTTTGAAGATGTGGAGTTCTCCCATCTGTTGCACAAAGGTAATATGATGGAAAAAAAAAAATTCCAACTAGGGTGTGACAAGTGAAATGTTATTGTATTGGCAGGATTACAAGGTCCTCCCTCTGCAAGCTAACAAATTTATTTCAAATGGTTATATTTATTATGATGGAGAATATATAAAACACCATTTTAATGATTCATGGTAAGCTCACGCATTTTATGGGTATTTTTACCTATCTACGATGGAAGTATTAGGATAGAGACTTAGATGTTTTGAGAAAGGAGAAGTTAAGAAGTGACTTTGCTAATAGTAACCTTTTGAAAAAAAATAGGGTCCTTGGTAACAGGAGTGTGTACACTTTGAAAAGTATGGAAGGAGACAAAAATCATATTGAACTAGCTAACTATGCCAACATCTAGTAGAAACCCCAAATATGGAAGGTGTTGAAAGAGGGAGGTCTTACCTGGTATGTGGAAAATATCCATGGCCATGACCCCGAAGTCACAAAAATTATGGAAAACACCTGGAAGAATATAGCTATCTCAATATTTGGGTGGTATCTACCTATCAATGGGGATTTAATTGTTCAATTTTCTAGGATCTCTATGGAGGGAAGAAAAATCTACAAAGATAGAAAGGTAGAAGAAGAAGCAATGCAAATTTTCTTCAAGAGTAATGAAAGGACGAAATTGTTCAACCTCCATTCTGGTTATGAGGGAACTTAAATCAAACCAATATTGGTTGTGATTTTGGAATTAATAATGAGGTACGCGACCCTTGAAGGGTGGTTTAAGAATATCTATGGCTACTATTTTACATTGTTGAATCATTTAAAGCACAAAACAATAGTTTCTTTGCCATTTTATCTCTCAATTTTTCTTGATAATTATATCTCTAAGTGATTTAATTGCTGCAACACCCTTCAAAAACTATCTTAAAACCCTTTTAAATCCTCACAAACATTTAGTCAAAAAATTGGCAACAATGCTCTAAAATTTAGAAATTCGGATCTACACATATGTACTCTTATTTGCAATAGAAGGAATGATGGATTACATCAATAAATCAGAAAAGAGGGACTGATAACATCATATAAATTAAAATACATTCAATAAACATGCCTTGAAATTACTGCAAAAAGGTTTCAAGCTCAAACAATGAGAGCTTATGCCAAACAATGCATTCTCCAACACCTAGAATCCTCCTGTAGCTCCTCAAACTTGCCTCTTTCAATATGGAATTGATATGGAATGTGGTAGAACAGTCCCAAAACTGCAATAAAAACCTTCAAACAACCTCCTCCATGAATTCCATGCCTTCTTCTATGACTTTACTTGTTTTCTTCAAAAACTCAACTCAAAAAATGACCTTTTTCTAGATTTTTCACCATTTCCATGAATGTTTTCACATTCATTTTTCCTTCTTCTCCAAAAAATCATGACTACTTCTAGGCTGCCCCGTTAATTCCCTCTAAAAATCTAAAAATAAAAACATTAAACTCCAACCAATCAAAATCATAACTCCCCACAACCATTGGTTTGACCATTTTCACCCGAAAAGGCCAAAATCCAAGATTGGTTAACCATGGCACCCACTTTCCCTAGTCCCTGCATTTAGGGATTTTTGAAATTATTTTTAAAAAATTTATTTTATTCAACTTCCAATTCCTTATAAATTCATTTTCAAGAGTTTAAAAATTGGAAAATCAAATTTTTATTATTACCCTACTTTTTCACCCACTTTTTCACCTTGTCAATGCTTTTCATTTTTCTTTTTATCACTTAACTCAAGGATAAATGAGATTAATCATTCCAACATTATTTTCCACCAAATAATCCATCTCAAAATCAAATTTTTAAAATTGAAACATAATTTTAACCTTCAAACCAATACAGTATTGCACGTAGCCATGGATACTCCTGCATTACTAAGAATACAAAATTTCCAAAATGCCCTCCATGAGGGGCTCATTCTACTTATTGTCAACCAAATCAAATCTCTGACCCCCTGTAGGGAAATACCAAGTAGAGCAAAGACTTAGATTAAAAAACCTAGGATAGTTGAAACCTTTGATGAGAATTCCCTATCTAACTGGGAGGATTTTTCTATTGAGGATTGGGATGATGAAGAGAACTCTAGGGATTCAGTGGAAATAATTCAGATGGAGGTTCCTTCTATAAAAGGTAAGGGAAAGGATGATAGCTCTTTGGGTCATAAGAAAAAAGGGAAAGGTGTTGTTGTGGCCCTATGGAATGAGGATGGATGGGATTCTACAAAATATCTAGATGAAAGTAATGATTGCAATATCAAAATTAGGAACGAAACAAAGACACAAAATGAAGAGAAGTTCCTTGATAGGAGGAAAGTGAAAGAGAAACTAGACAGTCTTGAAAGACAAGATATTGGTGATGGCTCTCTTGGTATAAATTGTAAATATTCAAAGGAGATAAACAAACATGGGGAGGGAGGAGTTTAGATGAAAGAACCAAGGTGGGTAGCCATTTTCCCACCATTCTTGATTTGACTCCTAAAATCCATATGTATTTTTCCCTCTGGGTCTCTAATACAACCAATTCCAATGATCTCAAGGAGGTTTTATATTTTTTGTGGGATGTTGTTAACTCCTAACACAAAAAAATAAAACTATTCTTTGTTGAAATAAATTGTATCAACATGAATATGGAAATCATGAAAGAGAAGATAGGAGGCCTAACTGAGATTTCTAGCTTGGAGGAGGAAAAAATCATGAGAGGTTGGGAGGCCATCCCAAAATTGGATAAAATAGAAAATGATTTGGGTGTTATCAAAGATGACCTAGACAAGGTCAAGAATATGAACAATTGGAAATGGGATATGGAAGGAAGAATTATTGCTATGGAGTAGGATATTAAAATAATCAAGAAAAACTTAGGAGTGGTTAAAATTAGTCATTGCTTGATTCATAATAGCGTGGAGGGGATCCAAATTCTCATTCAAAAATTAAAGAATCTTTAGGAAGGAAATATCAATGATGGAAAAGAAAATAACAATGAGCATGTTGGACCTAGCTCTCGTATTAGGTTAAGCAAAAATAAATATTTGAAAAATGAGAAGCGAGACTTGGTTAGCTATGTAAATATCTAGGAACAATTCTACTAACATGAGCTTGAGGCTGCTGAAACTTTGAAGAAAATGTAATTATGTTGTTGGTTTTCCCTTTCTTATTGTTTTTGTTGCTTCGATGTTGTTTCAACGCTGTTAATTTTTTGTTAGCTATTGTTTTTATTTTGGCCCGATGAAGGTTATTAGTTGGTTGTTATTTTTCATGCTTATCTCTCTAGACAAATTTTTATAGAGGGTTTCATATTCCCTTCAAAACCTATTTTTAACCTTAATAAAAATACTAAATACTCAATAAATAGAAACTCTAGTAATATGCAAGCATGAGAATCACCATTGATGAAATTAAATACAAAAATACACTTATTTATATTGTTTACAAAAGAAGTGCATGAAAACAAATGAAGAATTTAATTTTTATTTCTAACCTAAATAGCTTAATTGCATGAACAAAAACTTCATTATAAATTAATCCCTTCCACTAAAAACAAATCTAGAGCATGTAGCATAAAAATTAAACTAACAACTGAGATTATTATAAAAATAAATAATCAACTTATTTAAGACTTGCATAATTCATATGAAGATATTTAAGAATGGATGGCAATAGAATCTCCTTTCCAAAAGAACACTCAAGAAAAAATAATTATAATTTTTTATTATAATATTTTGTTACAAAACCCTTTTGAAAGCTTTCAAAAGTTGTTTTACTTAACTTTCCCCTAACCATATGTATAATACAATATGAAGAACAACCTTACATCATTCACATGAAGATATTTAAGAATGAATTCCAATAGAATCTCCTTTCCAAGAGCATGCTCAAGAAAAAAAAATGAGTTAATTTTAATTTTATTGGAATATGTTGTTATAAAATCCTTTTGTAAACTTTCAATAAATTGGTCTACTTTACTTTCACCTTTAATCATAAGTATAATACAATATGAAGAACAAACTTGAATTTTGAAATGATGATATCAAAACTCTATGATTCCTTCGATCCTTATATCAATCCATTGAAATTCACGACTCTAAATACTCTAAAACAACTATTTTCTTGATCTTCATGGAGATTCCCATCTTTCTAAATCTAAAAGCTTGGTTCATTTTCCAAGACCTTGAGAAATATAAAATTGAATGAATACCTTATTGAAACATTACTTTGTGATAAAATAATTGAACACAATAAGAAGAATAGCTTAACGAAATAAATAATAGAAGAATGTTGATGCCAAAAACCTTATGTGAATGTCTATAACTTTTGAAAAAATTCTAATATGTTGATCAGAGTCATTCTTGAAAGCTGTCAAATCATAAATGAAAGTCTATTTTATACATACACTTCCCTTTTTGACTGGATGCATAAAGATTTGATTTTCTTCTACTGTGAATCTCTCCAACTAATGACACCATCTATGCAACATTCACTATCCACCGTGGCATAGAGTTAACTATCATTGGATTCAAGTTAACTATCACTAGATCGTTGTTACCTTCAAAACTTTAGAAGTTCTATTTTCATTAATTTTGGTCTATCTAAACTCTGTATGACGTCAATAAATTAGCATGGTGTACAACATATTAATGGATGGAGAATTCAAATCACAGATAGTTGATTTAGGTATGGCTAAACTTTATGGGAAGAAAGAGGAACATATATCAATGAAAACTGCAAGAGGAATACCAAGATATGTTTCCATAGAGGTATGGAATAGAAATTTGGGACCTGTAATGAATAAATTAGATGTTTACAACTTTGGAATGCTATTATTGGAGATGGTTGGAGGAAGGAAGAATATTTATGTGCTACTAAGCTAATCCAAAAAAATAAAATTTTGAGAGTCGGTATTCAAGTTGATTGAAAATGGGAAGTTGGAGAGGACGTTGAGAGGAAGTGGTAACACAAAAATAAAGTGTGAAGAGGAGGGGAAAGCAACAATATTGGATAAATTGGGACTACAATACATTCAATACAATTCAACAGATTGACCAAGCATGAGAAAAGTGGTTCAAATGTTGGAAGAAAATGGTATTGATGTAGTCAATCCTCCCTTACCTTTTAAATATTCAATTATCACTGCACCTTCTATACATTCAAGCGAAGAATCATCAGGCAAAGTAATTAAGGAAACCTCCTTAAAACTCATAATTAAGGAACCTCCTTCAAACTCATAATTTGGTCATTGATATAGGTTGTTTCTAATAGAAAGATCACCAAGATGAAAAGTGTCTTGATGCTCTACATTAGTTTATTTCAATTTTATTATTTGAATATCTCAAATGGAAGAAGGTTACATTAAATTAAAGACTTTAGTATTAGCCTTTTATTGAACTAGCCAACTATGCCAACATCTAGTGGAAACCCCAAATATGAAGGGTGTTGTTCAAGAGGGAGGTCTTACTAGTATATGGAAAATATCCATGGCCATGATCCTGAAGCCACAAAAATTATGGAAAACACTTGGAAGAATATAACTATCTCAACATTTGGGTGGGATCTAACCATCAATGAGGAGTTAATCGTTCAAGTGTCCGGGATCTCTATGGAGGGAAGAAAAATCTACAAAGACAAAAAGGTAGGAGAAGAAGTAATGCATATTTTCTTCAAGAGTAGCGAGAGAAAGAAATTATTCAAGCTCTATTCTAGTTATGAGGGAACTTCTATCAAACCCATATTGGTTGTGATTGTGGAATTGATAATGAGGTACACAACCCTTGAAGGGTGGTTTAAGAATATCTATGGCTACTATTTTACATTGTTGAATCATTTCAAGCACAAAAATTTAGTTTCTTTGCCATTTTATTTCTCAACTTTGCTTGATCTTTCTATCTCTAAGAATAAAAAAATCCCAAAAATCCCATCCTCCATGAGGGGCTCATTCTACTTATTGTCAACCACATCAAATCTTTGACCCCCTGTAGGGAAATCCCAAGTAGAGAAAAGACTTAGATTAAAAAATCTAGGACTATTGAAACCTCTGATGAGGATTCCCTATCTAACTGGGAGGGTTTTTCCATTGAGGATTGGGCTAATGAAGAGAACTTTGGGGATTTAGTGGAAATAATTCAGGTGGAGGTTCCTTCTTCTATAAAAAGGAAGGGCAAGGATGATAGCTCTTTAGGTTCTAAGAAAAAAGGGAAAGGTGTTGTTGTGGTCCTATGGAATGAGGATGGATGACATTCTAAAAAATAGCTGGATGAAAGTAATGATTGCAATGTCAAAATTAGGAGGGGAACAAAGACACAAAATAAAGAGAAGTTCCTCAATAGGAGGAATGGGAAAGAGAAATTGGGTAGTCTTGAAAGATAAGATATCGGTGATGGCTCTCTTGGTATAAATTGTAAACATTCAGAGGAGAGAAACAAACATGGGGAGGGAGGAGTTCAATTGAAAGAACCAGGGTGGGTAGCCCTTTTCTTAACATTCCTGATTTGACTCCTAAAATCCATATGGATTTTTCCCTCTGGGTCTCGAATACAACCAATTCCAATGATCTCAAGGAGGTTTTGGATTTTGTGTGGGATATTGTTAACTCCTAACACAAAATAATAAAATTGTTCTTTGTTGAAATAAACTATATCAACATGAATATGGAAATCATGCAAGAGAAGCTAGGAGATCAAACCGAGATTTCTAACTTGGAGGGGGAAAAATCATGAGAGGCTGGGAGGCCATCCCAAAATTGGATAAAATAGAAAATGATTTGAGTGTTATCAGAGATGAACTAGAAAAGGTCAAGAATATGGACAATTGGAAATGGGATATGGAAGGAAGAATAGTTGCTATGGAGTAGGATATTAAAATAATCAAGAACAACTTAGAAAGAGTGGTTAAAATTAGTCATTGCTCAATTTAGAATAGCATGGAGGGGATCCAAATCCTCATCAAAAAATTGAAGAATCTCTAGGAAGAGAAGATCAATGATGCAAAAGAAAATAACAATGAGCACATGTTGGACCTAGCTCTCATACTAGGGTAAGCAAAAATAAATATTTTAAAAATGAGAAGTGCCACTTGGTTAGCTTTGCTAATCTCTAGGAACAATTCTACCAACATGAGCCTAAGGCTGCTGAAACTTTGAAGAAAATGTAATTATGTTTTTGGTTTTCCCTTTCTTATTTTTTTTTATTGCTTCAGTGTTATTTGGAAGCAGTTTTTTTTTGTTAGCTGTTGTTTTTCTTTTGGCCTGTCGAAGGTTGTTAGTTAGATGTTATTTTTCATGCTTATCTCCCTGGACAACTTTTTGTAGGGTTTCAGAGTCCCTTCAAAAATTATTTTTACCCTTAATAAAAATACTAAATACTTAATAAATAGAAACTCTAGTAATATGCAAGCATGAGAATCACCATTGATGAAAATTAAATACAAAAATACACTTATTTATATTGTTTACAAAGGAAATGCATGAAAATAAATAAAGAATTTAATAGTTATTTCTAACCTAAATAAATTAATTTCATGAACATGAACTTCATCATAAATTAATCCTATCCACTAAAAGCAAATTAGAGCATGTAGCACATCAATTAAACTAATAACTAAGATTATTACAAAAATAAGTAATAACCTTATTTAAGACTTGCATCATTCACATGAAGATATCTAAGAATGGATGCCAATAGAATCTCCTTTCCAAAAGAATGCTCAAGAAAATATAATGACTTAATTTATAATTTTTATTAGAATATGTTGTTACAAAACCTTTTTGAAAGCTCTCAGAAATTGGTCTACTTAATTTTCCCCTAACCATATGTATAATACCATATGAAGAACAACCTTGCATCATGTACATGAAGATATTTAAGAATGGATGCCAATATATCTCCTTTCCAAGAGCATGCTCAAGAAAAAATAATGACTTAATTTATAATTTTATTGGAATATGTTGTTACAAAATCCTTTTGAAAGCTTTCAATAAATTGGTCTACTTGACTTTTCCCTAACCATACGTATAATACAATATGAAGAACAAACTCAAATTTTGAAATGATGATATCAAAACTCTCGGATTCCTTCAATCCTTATATCAATCCCTCATTAAAATTCAACACACTAAATACTCTAAAACAACCATTTTCTTGATCTTCATGAATAATCCCATCTTTCTAAATCTAAAACCTTGCTTCGTTTTCCAAGACCTTGAGAAATATAAAATTGAATGAGCACCTTATTGAAACATTACTATGTGATAGAAGAATTGAACACAAGATGAAGAATAGCTTGAAAAAAGAAAGAATAGAAGAATGTTGATCAATGTCTGTAACTTTCGAAAAATTTCTAATATGTTGATCAAAGTCATTCTTGAAAGCTGTCAAATCATAAATGAAAGTGTATTTTCTACATACACTTCCCTTTTTGACTAGATGCATAAAGATTTGATTTTATTCTACTATGAATCTCTCCAACTAATGACACCATCTATGCAACATTCACTATCCACCGTGGCACAAATGGTGCCCATCATTCATAACATTGAGTTAACTGTCATTAGATTCAAGTTAACTATCACTGGATCGTTGTTACCTTCAAAACTTTAGAATTTTTGTTTTCATTAATTTTGGTCTAGCTAAACTTTGTATGACGTCAGTAAATTAGCAGTGTGTGGTTAAACTTTATGGGAAGAAAGAGGAACATATATCAATGAAAACTACAAGAGGAACACCAAGATATGCTGCCACAAAGGTGTGGAATAGAAATTTGGGATGCACACATCCCTAGATTCCCTAGGTGCACCACATAATAAATACCATTTATAACATAATGCAAGGTGGACAACACACCTTTTCCTAACATGTCTATCAATGAGAATCTCAAAATTCAAATTCTTGATAAAGTTTCTAAGAACTCCAAGTTTGGATTTTCCCCTTCTAATCTCCTAGTTGCAAAAGGATGGAAACTTCAATCTAATATTTCAGTCTTGTTTAAGTATGGGAAGAAACATAGGGAGGGTATTTTATAGAAGCCTCCACTTGAGGGGTGAATTAAAATTAAATTTGATGGGGCAACCAATGGTAACGCCAAGCTAGCGGGGGTGGAGTTCTTAGAAACATGAAAGGCAAGTTCGTTGTGGTGATGGCGATTCCTTTGGGTCTCTTAGTATAATCACTATGTCGAAGCTATTGCTAATTTTTATAGTATTCAATTGGCCCATGCTAAAGGATTTAAAAAATTATGTATATAAGGGGATTCTTTGAATATTATTAGTTTCCTAAAAGGCACTCAAAAACCTAGTTGGACAATACACCCCTTCATAAGCGATTTTGTTGAGTTGGCTAAATATTTCAAATAGGTGGAGTTCTCCCATGTGTTGCACAAAGGAATATGGTGGCATATGTTTTTTCCAACTAGGGTGGGTCAAGTGAAAGGTTATTATGTTGGGAGGATTATAATGTCCTCCCTCTGCAAGCCAAAAAGTTATTTAAAATGGTTATATTTATTATAATGGAGAATATATAAAACACCATTTTAATGATTCAAGGTAAGCTCGCACATTTTGTGGGCATTTTTATCTATATGCGATGAAAGTATATGGATAGAGACTTATATTTTTTGAGAAAGGAGAAGTTAAGAAGTGACTTTGTTAATAGTAACCTTTTGAACAAAATTTGGGTCCTTGGTATCAAGAGTGTGTACAGCCTAAAAAATATGGGAGGTGACAAAAATTATATTGAACTAGCCAACTATGCCAACATCTAGTCAAAACCCAAAATATGGAAGGTCTTGAAGGAGTGAGGTCTTACCTGGTATATGGAAAATATCCATGGCCATGACCCCAAAGCCACAAAAATTATGGAAAACACTTGGAAGAATATAACTATCTCAACATTTGGGTGGGAGCTGACTATCAATGAGGAGTTAATCATTCAGGTGTTTGGGATCTCTATGGAGGGAAGAAAAACCTACAAAGACAAAAAGGTAGGAGAAGAAGCAATGCAATTTTTCAAGGGTAATGAGAGGAAGAAATTAGTCAAGCTCCATTTTGGTTATGAGGGAACTTCTTTCAAACCCATTTTGGTTGTGATTGTGGAACTGATAATGAGGTACGTGACCCTTGAAGGGTGGTTTAAGAATATTTATGGATACTATTTTACATTGTGTTGAATCATTTCAAGCACAAAAATTTAGTTTCTTTACCATTCTATCTCTCAACTTTGCTTGATCTTTCTATCTCTAAGCATAATTTTTTTTGAAAATGTGCATTCTCCATGAGGGGCTCATTCTACTTATTATCAACCACATAAAATTTTTGATCCCCTACAGAGCAATCCCAAGTAGGAAAAAGACTTAGATTAAAAATCCTAGGATTGTTGAAACCTCTAATTAGGATTACCTATATAAGTGTGAGGATTTTTCTATTGAGGATTGGGTTGATGAAGAGAACTTTAGGGATTCAATGGAAATAATTAAAGAGGAGGTGCCTTCTTCTATAAAAAGGAAGGGTAAGGATGATAGCTCTTCAGGACCTAAGAAAAAAGGGAAAGGTGTTGTTGTGGCCCTATGGAATGAGGATGGATGATATTCTACAAAAGACCTGGATGAATCTAATGATTGCAATGTCAAAATTAGGAAGGGAACAAAGACACAAATGAAGAGAAGTTCCTCAATAGGAGGAAAGGGAAAGAGAAGTTGGGTAGTCTTGAAAGAAAAGATATTGGTGATGGATTTTGTTTGGGATGTTGTTGACTCCTAACACAAAATAATAGAATTGTTCTTTGTTGAAATAAATTGTATCAACATGAATATATAAATCATGCAAGAGAGGCTAGGAGGTCAAACTGAAATTTCTAGCTCAGAGGAGGAAAAAACCATGAGAGGCTGGGAGACCATCCCGAAATTGGATAAAATGGAAAATGAATTGGGTGTTATTAGAAATGACCTAGACAATGTCAAGAATATGGACAATTAGAAATAGGAGATGGAAGGAAGAATTACTGCCATGGAGTAGGATATTAAAATAATTGAGAACTACTTAGAAAGGGTGGTTGAAATTAGTCGTTGCTAGATTCAGAATAGCATGGAGGGGATCCGCCTCCTCATCGAAAAATTGAAGAATCTCTAGGAAGAGAAAATCAATGATGGAAAAGAAAATAACAATGAGCATGCTAGACCTAGCTCTCATACTAGGGGAAGCAAAAATAAATATTTTAAAATTAAGAAGTGAGACTTGGCTAACTTTTCCAATGTCTAGGAATAATTCTACCAACATGAGCTTGAGGCTGTTGCAAATTTGAAGAAAATGTAATTATGTTGTTGATTTTCCCTTTCTTTTTTTTTCACCGCTTCAATGTTGTTTGGATGTGGTTATTTTTGTTATATGTTGTTTTTCTATTGGCCTGTTGAAGGATAAATTAGTTAGTTGTTATTTTTCATGCTTATCTCTCTGACAAATTTTTGTCGAGGGTTTCAGAGTCCCTTCAAAACCTATTTTTACCCTTAATAAAAACACTAAATACTCAATAAATAGCAACTCTAGTAATATGCAAGCGTGAGAATCACCATTGATGAAATTAAATACCAAAATACACTTATTTATACTATTTACAAAGGAAGTTCATGAAAATAATTGAAGAATTTAACTGCTATTTCTAACCTAAATAACTTAATTGTATGAACACAAACTTTATTATAAATTAATTATATCCACTAAAAACAAATCTAGAACATGTAGCACATCAATTAAAAACTAATAACTAAGATTATTACAAAAAAAAATAATAACCTTATTTAAGACTCACATCGAGATATTTAAGAATGGATGCCACTAGAATCTCCTTACCAAGAATGCATTCAAGAAAAAATAACAACTTAATTTATAGTTTTTATTAAAATATATTGTTACAAAACTCTTTTGAAAGCTTTCAGAAATTGGTTTACTTAACTTTCCCCTAATCATATGTATAATACAATATCAAGAACAACCTCACATCATTCACATGAAGATATTTAAGAATGAATGTCAATAGAATCTCCTTTCAAAGAACACACTGAAGAAAAAAATAATAACTTTATTGAAATATGTAATTATAAAACCCTTTTGAAAGCGTTCAATAAATTGATCAACTTTACTTTCCCCTAACCATACGTATAATATAATATGAAGAAACAACTTGAATTTTGTAATGGTGATATCAAAACTCCCTGATTCCTGCGATCCTTATATCAATCCACTCTAAATACTTTGAAAAAACCATTTTCTTGAACTTCATGAATAATCCCATCTTTCTGAATCTAAAACCTTGCTTCATTTTCCAAGACCTTGAGAAATATAAAACTGAACGAATACCTTATTGAAACATTACACTCTGATAGAAGAATTGAACACAACAAGAAGAATAGTTTAATGAAATAAAGAATAGAAGAATGTTGATGTTGAAAGCCTTCTGTAAATGTATGTAACTTTTGAAAAAATTCTAATATGTTGATCAGAGTCATTCTTGAAAGTTGTCAAATCATAAATGAAAGTGTATTTTCCACTTACACTTCCCTTTTTGACTGGATGCATAAAGATTTGATTTTCTTCTACTGTGAATCTCTCCAACTAACGACACCATCTATGCAATATTCACTATCCACCATGGCACAGATGGTGCCCATAATTCATAACATTGAGTTAATTGTCGCTGGATTCAAGTTAACTATCACTAGATTGTTGTTACCTTCAAAACTTCATAATTTTTGTTTTTATTAATTTTGGTCTATCTAAACTTTGTAAGACGTCAGAAAATTTGCAGGATGTACAACACATTACTGGATGGAGACTTCAAATCACAGATAGTTGATTTTGGTCTATCTAAACTCTGTATGACGTCAATAAATTAGCATGGTGTACAACATATTAATGGATGGAGAATTCAAATCACAGATAGTTGATTTAGGTATGGCTAAACTTTATGGGAAGAAAGAGGAACATATATCAATGAAAACTGCAAGAGGGACACCAAGATATATTGCCACAGAGGTATGAAATAGAAATTTGGGACCTGTAATGAACAAATCAGATGTTTACAACTTTGGAATGCTATTATTGGAGATGGTTCGAGGAAGGAATAATATTGATGTGCTACTAAGCGAGTCCAACCAATTTTATTTTTGAGAGTGGGTATTCAAGTTGATGGAAAATGGGCAGTTGGAGAGGAGGTTGAGAGGAAGTGGTAAAGCAAAAATAAAATATGGAGAGGAGAGGAAAGCAACAAGATTGGCTAAATTAGAACTATGATGAATTCAATACAATTCAACATATCGACCAAGCATGAGAAAAGTGGTTCAAATGTTGGAAGAAATGGTATTGATGTAGTCATTAATCCTCCCTTGCCTTTTAAATCTTCAATTAGCACTGCACCTTCTATACATTCAAGTGAAAAATATTTAGTCTAAGTAATTAAGGAAACCTCCTTCAAACTCATAATTCGATTATTGATATATTGTCTCCAATAAAAAGATCACTGAGTCCAAATATCCCAAAAAGTTAAGGATCACTGAGTCCAAATATCCCAAAAAGTTAAGGAAGAAGGTTACACTAAATTAAAGACTTTAGTATTAGTCTTTTATTTTTTAAAGGATCATTCTTAATAGGATCATTCTCAATAAGATCAGTAAGATGAAAAGTGTCTTGATGTTCTACATCATTTTGTTTCAATTTCAGTGTTTGAATATAAAAAATAAAATTAATGAAGAAGGTTACCCTAAATTAAAAACTTTAGTATTATTCTTTCATTTTTCAAAGTATTATTATTTAATTCAATTTTAGTTTAATATAATTTTGTAAAGGAAAATAGACTTTCTTTGGGTGTGATCTAGGTTAAATTAATAAGATATATAAATGAGTATATATTAAGC
This sequence comes from Sequoiadendron giganteum, assembly GCA_007115665.2. NCBI lineage: Eukaryota > Viridiplantae > Streptophyta > Pinopsida > Cupressales > Cupressaceae > Sequoiadendron > Sequoiadendron giganteum. Next base: position 695,264,515 of record CM021103.1, on the reverse strand, counting down.
TAGATCTAATAAGTGATATGTCGAGAGTTGATGTATTCTAAATTTAAATGTTAATGTACAACAATAAAATAAAAAAATAAATGTACTTAGCTCATTCATCAAAGAACATGGATATTTGTGATGAAGATTCATTAGAATTAATGTCTCCTTAGGAAATGATGCTTCTCTATTCATGTAACTTTTTGGGTTTTGAGTTTTTCATGTGTTCTATCTTGGGCCAAATTTCTATTTTTGGATATAATCTTCTTTATGGCTCACCTAAATGAGCTTTGTTTACTCTATTATTATTTTTCTTCTCTAATATTTTAGACTCCAATATTTAAGTATACCTTTGGAGAGTTGTCACTAGTATCACAAAGGGAGATTTTCTCCTAGGTCAATCCCCACAAAACTTGAGAGAAAGATCAAATATAACTCTATTTAGGCATGCATATTCTCCTAAAATACTCATGTAGACCTAGATTCATTTTAGTATACCAATTGAAGGGTTATGATTTGAATGATATGTCAATAAGCCTAGAAGATGAGGAGATGCCAAATGAATATAATTGAATACATTTAAATACTAGCACATAACATCAAATTATGTAAAACATGTACTTACTTGTCTTAGTGTGAGAAAATAATAAGTGGTAGTTGATTTGAAATAGAACTTAAATTTTTGAAAGGTAATGTTAGCACACAATGTAAAGTGTAAACATGAAATCCTAATGTCAAATTAATGGCCCCTACATTGGAAAGGTGATGCAATAAGGTGTAGAGGTGTGTAATAGGAGAAATCATGATTCTCTTGATGTAAGATAATATACAATGTGTAAGGAAAAATAATCACGGCCTTAAATGTAAGGTTGCGTCACTAAAAGTATGTTGAGTAAGGGGAAAACATGGTGGCCCCACATGTAGAGATGTAGCAATAGTAGCACAAGATGTACATGGGGGAAGGCATGATGCCTCCAATATAACTTGAAAGAAGTATAAACATAGAGTTGTGATCATATCAATAGAGAAGCATGAAGGTGCATAGAAGTAAATGTGATGATGTGCTTATGAAATTGCATGTGTTAAGCTAGTTTCTCCCATATGAGTATGGTAGCATAATAAAGCTTATAAGGTAAAAGAGGCATGAGTGAGACAATGATAAAGGAATAAATACCCTCCTCCTATATAATGGTCAACAATACTATCATTTCCGTGTAATGTTAATCAAATCCTTCACTATTTTTAATGGGAGTGGAAAGGGAAAATGCATTAGTGATATTCCAATTAGTGATGATGAAAGAACTAATTCAATGTGGGTCAAAATTTTCTCTAATGTTCCTTTTTAAATTTGGGTTTTGTGGATTTTCATGAAGGACCAAGTCACCTAGCTAAAAGTCTTGTTGAATGATTCCTTTGCTATATGGTTTTCTTGGTTGTCTTTAGTATATGAGTAGATTGGCCAATATATGTTGACCCCTTTATCATTATTCTTTTTGAGCCCAAGCTAAGTAGTGTTCTTAATATATATATATATAATCATGAATGATTCGTGAAGGGAAACACATAATAATAGAATATCAATCTCAATCTAGGCATTATGGCCTTCATTCCATAAACTAAAGAATAAAGTGTGAAACCAATAGTTCTCACATACCCTCAATGTGACTATATTTTTTTTCTTAATTTTAACAATATTTATAAATATATCTCATAATTATGAATGGAAGTATGTATAAGCAATCATAAAGTGAATTCCATTAATAAAGTAATCTCACAAGTATATAAAATAGTATAGCCACTAAATCACTTAATAATTAATAATATGTAATGAGTCAACAACTACATACTTTAATTTTAATTACTTTTAAAAGTATAATTAGGCCAATGAGCCAATTTTCAAGATATACAATAGTGGTCTAGCTCAAAATTACAATATAAAAATTATGTTTATATCTTGAATCCATAAGCTACTCCTTTTAAACTCCAATTTCCAAAGGGAAGGTAATTGAACCTACCCATTGAAGAAGTTTGTTTCCTCCCCAACCATCGATTTGATGTGAAGTACTCAAAAAAAATCCAAAAATTTAAATTATGTAATCAAGTCTAATGATTATCATTAATTTTGTTTCCCTCATTATTCACATAGACATAAAATTAAATCCATTAACCAAGATGATCCACTTCCATAGCACACATTGACAACATTGATAAAACCTTAAAAATTAATTCCAAAAACTAATAATTTACAAGATTATCTTGTAAGAGGATCTACTATAGGTACCATAAGAGTATCCAAAATAACATCCACAAAACAGGGCAGATCATAAATTAAAATAAGATTGATAATAGACACCCTTATTACATCTACTATCAAAAGTTCCAAAGAAAACATGGATCACAAAGTGCAAGTGAATGAACAAATTCTAAAAACACCCACATGGGAACTCCCATAAAATAGGGACACAATATACTCCAAGAAGTGAGGACAATCATCAAATTATGATTCTACAAATAGATAACCAATGTCACACAAATAAAAATCTTAAATAAGATATTAGTAATTTCAAAGAATATCCAAGTGGGAATTATAGTCAAATAGAAAATAATATCCTCTATTAAATGAGGATTGTAATTCCTATTATTTACCATGGACAAACTAAAAAATAAATCATGTTTTTTGAAACCAAACATATCCATCGATGACAATACAACATGGTTTTTTAACATGTGTGATTCTACATGATACTAACAACATGCAAAAGATACATGGGTAAAAGCACAAAGTTGTCACACTTTCGGCTAAAAAAATAGTTTCAAGAAAAATAGTGTCACCCAAAACTACGTAGCATCTATGTAGCACATATAATTTTGGGTGAAACCCTTTCACCCAAAACTATAAAATATTTTTTTCATTGAAAATTTGAATTGCAGTTTAATTTATATGTAACTTGTTTCAAACAAAACCATTTCAGTCAAGAGGGTTTTAGTTGAAACCATTTCACTCAAAATTATATATGCGACTGCTTAATCCCTCTTTTGGGGAAAATTCATAAAAGCTTCAACTTCAACTCTGAATTTCTCCAACTAGGAGTATTTTCATGAAAATATTAAAGTACTCTTTTGTAGAGCTCAAAGTCTAGAAACCATTTTTTTTTAATATTTTAATTAGTTTTATTATAAGTTTTTAAAAATTTATTGTTAATAGGTTTTTATAATCAAACATGAGACTAATTAGAAATTAGAATAAATTTGTTAAAATATATATATTTTTTTTTGAAAAATATATGGTACATACAAAAGAGAATCCTCTTCATGAAGGTATAATAATAAAAAAAGAGGATAAAAGTTGACATCCTATAAAAAACTATGATGTTTTGATTAAGTTCAGCTTTAAAAATGATTAAAAAATAAAATATTCATCAATGTTTTTATTCATGCACTAGATTTTTTTTTGATGAATAGGCATGTATCTATATTAATTATAAAGATAGAAATACATATTCACAAAAATAAATGGGTGGTAAAAAGGCATACCTCAAGAGTCATATGGGCAGAGCCCAGAGGTCCAAAGTCACATGGGCCGAGCCCAAGAAGCAATAAACATTATAAAAATGGCCATCATGCAGCCAGAGCAGTGCCAGCAGGGGGCAAAGGGTCCTCACCATCCGATTTCTTCTCCCATACTTCACTCCAAATTTTTAAGTAATCTATGTGGATAAAAAAATGAAGTAAAAAAATATTTTGCTCTTTTTTTTGCAATGTCCCATTGATCTCACTTTTTTAAAAATTCTCAACACTTCAAATTTTGCTCTTAAATTTATAAAAATATATCCAACTATTTTTAAAAAAATAAATAAACATAAATCATATTAAGAGTTCTACATTTCATTAGTTTACATCATTTTAAAACTTAAAACATAAATGTCACTTTTAGATGATCGAAATTAAAGATTTATCTTTGTATTGACCATTTCCTTTATAAAAATATGACATATATATATACTTTTACCCACGTATCGATGAATATGTAAGGAGAAATAAATAAAATGATGAAAAAAAAATGGTATTACACATCCCCTTGTGGTACACTTTACACTATAAAAAATAACCAACAAAAAAGTAAAGTCATCATTAAACATTGCATCTAAGGGAGTGTCACCACTATGCACAACACACACTAGAAAGATTCTAGATGGAAGGAGTGAAGAAAAAAGCCTCAAAACTAGCTAAGAGAAGTACATATAAAACATTTAGAGGACATATGTAGTTTAATCTCCCCTTTATCCACTTTAACCAAATATATAAATATCATATATTCACCTTTCAAATGCAAGCATTTAAATGTGCATGGATGAATTGTATATTAGCTTATATCATGCGTTCTCTTCTTTTACAAGTAGATTCAATAAGTACATTCTATTAATAAAGATGTACTAGAAATCCATAAGTGTTATTTTATCATACAAAAGTTGCATTATTTAATTTAGATTGAAAAATATATAAATGTAACAATTTTATACGTGAGAGTAATTTTTATAGTCTAAGTTATTCTATGGTCAATTAATATTAACCATTTTTCTCTCATAATTCACTTTGTTCATCATAATGTATAAATACATATGAAGGGGTAATCTAACTTCCATAAAATTGTTGATAATAATCTTCCTTGATAATATCATTAACCCCTACAAATTACATGATTTAGTTATAATATTACTTTACAAATCAAAGACTCAGAATTGATATTATATTTAAAAATATTTTTTTAATCGATTGTTTTACAATCATTTTTATTCTCATGATGCATGTATTTTATTGGAGGAAAAATATAAAATAAACATGTTATAACCAAAAAAATTATAGAAAAATATTTTACATGACCTTAACATGTTATTTCAAAGCTATAAATCTTATGCAAAGGAGTGACTTAATGATACAAATTCATTTCATAATTTCTTTACCATCTCCAATTTCCATAGGATCCATTATTATTGTTGTATGGTTAAGATCAATACAACCTATGTTGTCAAACGATTTGATGATCATCTAAAACTACAATAATATGTGCATTTAATGCATCAACTTAAATAAAGTGTTGAAGTGTAAGAGTACAATATGTAATTAATCTATATAATATTTAAAATCTTAATTACTTTAAATGCTTTGTTGAAATTTCTAAGTGGGATAACAATGGACGTTAATAATTAAGTTCCATAAATTATATTTATTATTTGATTGATTAAATATAGAAAAGGGGTTAGGAATAAAAATTTAGTAATTTTTTATTATATGAATGAACACAATTAATAGTAAGTAAACCATCATCTATAATTTGCATTTCATTTGTTGTTGTTTGGTTTAAACCAATAGACAAGGACAATCAACATCATCGAGTATGTAATATCCCTTACTTGGTTTTCCCTAGAGTTCATCTGTTGATTAGGTTTAAGAATTCTTCTTTTCCAAATGAATGTTCTCTTATTGCAATAACCCTAGATAAGAATCCTGTATTCACCATATTAACAACATATATGTTAGCATTAATATCTAGATATCCAAAATATAAGCATAATCACAAAAATAATAATGAAAACAAAAGAGGAGTGGCATGGGTAGATCCTCTCGAAGTTATCCATCTAAGCCCAAGGGCACAAGCATCCCCTCAAGACAACCCACCCCTTGGCTCCGAGTTGAACATCCAAACTAAGACCATTCCATACTTGGAATGGCATGCTTAGTGGAAATACTGGTGCCTGCTTTCTCTACCCATGTCAGCACCTCAGAAGACACTTGACTTATTGGGGATAGTCAGGGGAATGGATAAGTGACTCGGGCCTACCACCCCTCCAGGGCCGCAATGGACTATGAGTGGAACCCCCACCCCTCCATGGCCCACCCAGGCCTTGGGATTGGGTAGACTATGAGTGGAATTTCCACCCCTCTAGGGCCCATCCCTGCCTTGGGTTCCAGGGGCGGACTTAAGTGGGGTTTTTAGGCACCACTTCCCTCACACCCCTCCTCCCAATAAGCTTGCAAACACAAGGAAGACAATCTTTTAGCAATCAAATACATTTTCTTTTATTACTAATTCTTGAAGTCAATATTAACATCATTATCATCATGATAATATTAAAGAAAGCATTACGCCAATAATCAGACTATCAATATTTGTTTCTTATATTCAAAATATGCTAAATATTATTGGTAAGTGAGTACATCACCTGAGTTGCTATATCTCTCCATGTTTCCTTACTCGCCTCCTTCAACCTTATACTAAATTGATCATAGGATGAGGACAATTCATAAAATATACATAATCTACTTATGGTTTATATTAAAGAGTCATCATTACTTATAAGTATCATTATTGCATAATCATGTATATATATATATAATTATTCTTTTACTATCCATTAGTATTCATATATATATGTTTATATAGTCATTCTTTCCTTATTCATATATTCTTTATTCATTATAAAATTTATCTATATCTATGCATATATACTTGGATGCCTATTAAATTATATATATATATATATATATATTCCAATGCATAACAATCATTGTTGCTGTTGTTATAAATTGTAGATCCTATTTCTCCATGTTTTTCAATCTTCCTTATTTTCCTTCCTTCTATTTATACCATTAAAAGTAGGTGACTCATGGGGGAATGCATTGTTTGGTGAAAGAGGCGAATTTTCATAAAACATATCCCTTTGTTAGATTTAATTGTTATCTTTAAAGACTTATTATCACAATAATATCTATTATTTAAAATAATATATTATTACTAATAATTATGATATTTTAGATTTATACTTATTTTATTATTTTATGTTGATGTTTCATTGAACATATTTTAACATTAAAGTATAATAATAAAACCAATTTGCTAATATCTTATTATTATTTTATTCTAATGTATTACAATCTTTGATATTAAGTTATTTAATACTAGAATGTAATAACAATAATTTGCCTATATATTATTATTATATTTATTATTTCATATTTATATATTTTTATATTGATATGATACACATTTATTTTATATTTAATATTAATATTGCTATTTATTTTATTTATTAATTTATTTGTATTTTAACACTTGGTCTTTATGGTTTTGCTATTTCGGGGACATGACAGAGTATTTTTTTAATAATCCAAAGCAATAATAAAATATGCTTAACATATCATAAAAGAACAATAATTATTGATGTGTAAAATAATAAAATAATTTTGAATAAATGTACTTGTCTTTATTTTTATGAGATAATAACATTTTTTTTCTATGTTGTTATGTCTCAATGATTGAAGATCTTTTATTTCTTGTGATTTCTATAACCTATAGAGAGGAACTAAAATTCTTCATACTCCTAAACTCTTTCATTCAATTTTTGCCAATATTTGAACCATGGTGATATTCATCATAGGCATGTCTTTTGAGCTAAGGATTGACATTAATTTTAAAGAAGAGGAAGCGTAGATGCATAGATATTTTTTCTAAATTTTTCATCATATTCAGTAAAAATAAGTATTTAATCTACTATGGTTGGTCAATTCTGAAGTAGTGAATGTTGGAGTAAACAGTTCATCACCTAATTATTAATTATTCATTAATTATTTATTAGGTACCTTTTACTTTAATTACTTAGCTAAACTTAGGAATTATTTATTTATTATTAGATTGAGCTATATTTAGATCATGTTGTCTCATTGCATTAGATGATGACACATGTCTCAATCTAATCAAACCCTCATCTAGGGTCTTTTTTCTTGATTTTATAAGAATTCACCTTTCATTGTAATCATTCATTTAGGTTATTATTGTACAAATTCATCTTGCTTTGATCTCTTGTTTGTGATAGGATAATTTCTTGTAGGTGACCTCTAGGAGTTGTGGGGTTCATTCATCAACTCTAATTATGAATATCAAAAATTAGTGGAATTTTGTAGGTTATCATTGCAAGCACCAAATGATTTACTACCATCTATAATTAAAGTAAGAATGATTTAATCATGAAAATTAAGCCAATCCTTAATATTTCACAATGAAATGGTGATACATATATTTGCCAATAGTTTGATCTTGAACAGTGACAACCCAACCACATATTGATATTCCAATGGAATACAACCATCTATCACTGGAATAAGAATTAATTAGTTTTAAACTCATAAAATCCATCAAAAAATTATTTAAAAAATATAAAAATCCCTCCTACATCATCATCAACCAATAGAATAACACCATTTGTAATTCAATAAGAATAAATTAATAAAAAATATAATGATAATTAAAATATCAATATAAATCTTAAATCTTAAGTGACACTACAAAATTGATCTTGCTCATATATTTTGTTTCTCTGCAAAAGATATAAATTCTTTCACATATGCTTCTAGATGTCTCCTCTCTTTGTCCATTGACAGTCACATACATGAAAATTAGGTCCAAACTTTCTAAGGAGATACTATTTCATTGTAACAATTTGACTTCTTATCTTGTATGTAATAGGGAGGAGATCATATGCATAACACTTTGTATTTGATATTATTTTTCACCTCTCCAATGTAATTATGTAATATCTATGCTTTTTGAAGTTAGTTAGAAATCCAAACAACTACAAATGTCTTGTATTTATAGTTCAACTCTACTCTATGAAACAATATATGGGTAAACCAATCCATTCTATTTATGTATTTATTAGTATGATCCCTTAAATAATGATTCTTAATGTTGAAATAATATAAATATGAAATCATTTGTTTTTTGTTTTGAATGAGGGAAACTTATAATTTTTTCTATCACTATGCAAATTGTAGACACTAAAAATTATCCTAAACCTACAACAATATTTTCTTACTTTAATCTTCGTCTAACCCTAATTTTGTTCTTCACATCCTTATAATTAAATAGTTTTAATTATTTAATTATCCTAACTTTCTCCTAGCGATTAATTAAACGATTTTAATTATTTAATTAATTTGTCTCTCTTGATTAAATAATTATTTTTAATTGTTTAATCCCTAACCTAGCGTTGCCTAATTAAATAAATATTTTTATTATTTAATTAACCTAATCACTAAATTCTTCTATAATTAATTAGATAATTTTATTTAATTAATTATTCACATGAGGTGAAAAATAAATAAATTTTATTTATTTACTTTTGAAAATTTGCCACAATCTCTTCTTTACTTAACTCTTCCATTTCTTTATTTCCTTTTTTCACTTGACCACCTCTTTATTCTAGTTAACTTCCTCTTTCTTCGAGTTAACTCTTCCACTTTCCACTATTCTCTCTGGTTAACTTTTACATTTTTCTATTTCTTCATTCACTTATCTCTTTCATTTGTCTTCCATTTTCCATTTTTGAAATGAGAAACTTTCCATTGCAAATCCTCTCATTTGATCTCATTCTTTGATCGACCATCACATCCTGACCATTGATCATGACAACATCTCTTATAAATTTGACTATCATTCCTTCACAATTCGACCACATTCTTCGAAATCTTGCTATTGTTATCATCTTGAGCAAAGCGTATTGGTGTATAAAAAATTTAAGAGCAAAAATATCAACTCATAAAGTGAGATGGAGAAGAGCAATGAAGGTGATTCAATGGTGGTGTAGGAAGGTATATTGCATTCTTAATTTATCTTATTTCTTATGTCAACCTTGTTCTTCATTGTTAGATTAGGATCTTTTGCTTGAATCTAATGGTTTTGTGGTTTTTGTTCATGATTTAATCATCTAGCATGGTTTCTGATCTTACACAAACAAACATCATGATGTCTTAGCATACACAAAAATCAACGTGAATGGTGTAAATGCATATAAATCATGTAATGAATAATTTGGAAAGCTTTCCAATATGAATCTTGTCATGATTTTTTTTTTTTTTGAAAGTAATGATTAAATTCTCTTTTTTAATTTATCCATGATTTGTTGATTATATGAGTAGTGATGTTTTTATTGTCACTCATTATATCTATAATATCACTGAATCTACCAAACATATTTGTCCCAACATCCTTATTACCAGTATACCTAGATTATATAGCAGAATATCAAGCTATGGGGCTAAAGCATGTAAGGTTTTAAATATTTTAATTATAGATTGAATTATCTGTACATATTTGTCAACCATGCACTGCATAGTTCCAAATACATAAAATTTCCTAATAGTCAAGGGATAATCTACAACTTACATATAAAAGTTGATAGGTAATGTTCCAACAAAATGAATTTCTAACCAAAGAAGAAAGCCATGGCGGCCCGAGCAACAAGCAAGGGTGATGATGACAGAGATCTCCACAGCATTGGTGAGATCTTGACAAACCAACAAGAGAATCCAGCGACGAAGAATGGCGGCTCCAAAGTGGCGGGGTTGGCGAAAGACGCAACATACTTAAGAGTAGAGGCCCTGTTATGAAGGCGACAACGATGACACTGAGGCTACGACAAGGGAGATTGCCGTATGGTGGGTTCATTCCTATTGCAAATTCCATCTCTGTTAATATGAAAGTAGAGACGGTAGAGGAAATTGATCATAATGCTTCTATTCTCTCCTTACATGGGATGATTTATCGATTTAGCGATTTTTGGCCTAGCCTCCCTCAGCTACACATCTGGATCTCAGAACAATGGGAGCCTCTAATTACTGGTAAAGTTCATATTTTCCCCATGGCTAAGGGGTTTTTTGTTGCTAAGTTTGATAATGCTCAGGATAAAAACAAAATATTATGTGATCACTTTTTTAGCTGGGAGGATAGATTTTTGTTGATGATTAAGCCTTGGCATTCTGATTTCAACCCTTCTTCTGAAATGTTTAATAAGATCCCAATCTAGGTTCGGCTTCGTAATCTCCCCCTCCATTTATGGGTCGATCCTCTTTGAGAGGAAGTGGGTGATGCCCTTGGAGATTTTTTGTTGGTGGATGATGAATCCTCTGATATTTTTCACTCCACCTTTGCCCACATATTGGTTGAAATGGATGTTTCATAAGGATTGCCTACTGAGATTTTACTTAAATCTTCTAAGGGTTCTTGGGTTCAATCTTTGGACTACGAAGGGATTCCCTTTTGATGTAGAAGATGTTTTAAAATAGGTCATGCGGCTACATAATGTGGATTTGAGAAAAAAGAAATGACAACTACATGGTGGAAAGGTGCTTCTCAACAACATTATATGGTTGAGAAGAAATCTGAGCAACATAGGAGTTTTTTCTGAGGTGGTTGCATTGAAATCACAGGGTCTAGGGGAATCCTCTTTGGATGTCACAAATGGTGGGGTTGTTGATGTTGTGCAAGATTATCATGTTGAAACCCCTAAAGTGAGAGAGAATGGGCCTCAGGCTGCCATTTTTGGTGATAGCATTTCAGCTATCAATTCTGGTGGCTTTTCTGGTAAGGCCATGCCTACAAGGAGGAATACTAATGAAATATATGAGATAGTGGTTGCAGGCATTTATTTTTAGGATAATGGTGCGCTGACTTGGCATGATAAGGCAGCGCAAGTGGAAGAGGGCTGGATTTCTGTTAAGGGCAAGAAAGCTAAGTTCTTTAAGCCTTCTTTTGACATGACTCTCCGCTCCCATAAGAGTAGCTCTAAATGTAAATCTTGATGGTTCTTGGTTGGGGGCTAGTTTTTGGTTGGCTGCGGGTTGTTCTTCTTGCAACTTTGTTTTTGGTTGTGGGAGCATATTTAAAAAAAAAAACCTATGTTCTCTGGCTTTGGAAGCCTTTTTTACCCATGGTTGTCTGTGCTTTCATGGTCCTTATGTTAGGAAAAATTTATGGTTGAGGGTTCTAGATCCATTCAAAATCTGATTGTAAAGAGTTTCGGGTCCCTTCAAAACCTGTTTTTTCCTTAATAAAAAATGTTCCAACAAAACGAAATGTTGAATCAAAATTATCATATGCTATAAATAATGAAATTTATGTTCTTATTAACTAACTATTAGGTGATTATAATAAATTGACTTTAGTTTAAATAAATAAATGAAGGCCAATAAAAACTTTATGGCTTCAATATTTGTACTAGCATCATTTGTCATAAGCAAATTGACATTCCAATCTTCTTTATAGTATTTTCATTGTGTATAAACTTCTATCAACCATTCATTTATATTCTCAACTTTATTTCTTGAGGATATGGCCCATGCAATAGGTACACCAATCTCATGTTCATAAAAACTAAGCAAGGTATATTTTTTTTTAATAAAAAAGAGGGTAAAAACTTTATTGGAAATAAGAACATAACCTTACAAGACATCAAGGGGCCAAACCCCCAAGACCAACAGAGAAAAATGACAAAAATCAGCCGACCCCAATACCAGTCCCATCCTCAGCAAGAATCCTCTCCAAAGCCTGACGATAGTCTTGGGAAACCTGATCCCACCCCTCAACCTTCCAACCATCCACATTCTCTGAAGCCCACTTAGCTAAATAATCAGCTGCCCTATTCCATTCCCTTGGGATATGGACAAACGACACCATCTCCATCACATAACTAACTTGAAGAATCTGTTGCACCACCGCAGCCAAATGCCAGTTAACATCATCAATCTTTTGTTCCTTAAGCAAGTTGATCAAGACCTAAGAGTCAGATTCACAAATAATCTTGCGCCACCCCCGAGCATAAGCCTGTTGCATAGCGTAAAGAATAGCCAGACCCTCCATATTGTTGATAGTCTGAAGACCTCACTGAATAGAAAAGAGAAAAACCACAGATCCAGAAGAATCTCAACCAACCCCTCCAATCCCAGTGGGACCAAGATTGCCTCTAGTAGAACCATCCACGTTAATTTTCAGAATTTCAACCGAAGGGGGAACCCACCTCCCCACCCTTTGGAATATTTGCTTCACATGCCTTCCCCTTCTGAAACAAGCAGAGACCGAAGATAACCCCTGAATACCCAGCCGACCAATCATCTCGGCATCCTCTCTCTCCAGAGGCAACACAACCTCACATTTGGCTTCCACCGTCTCCTGGATCATGCCCATTATTCGAGCCCAAACCTGTTGAAACCACAAGTTCTCACCTCAAAAAATCCTCCTATTCCCTTCCAACCAAACCTGGCAGAACAAAAAGATGGGCCCAACATACCATATGTCTTGCAAGAAAGCAGTCAAGGAGGGGGGTCTCCCCAGGCTTCCCCAAAAGTCCACCAAAGAAGAAGCATGAACACAAGGGCTTTTCCAAACATCCTACCAGAAATGCTAGAGCCGTAAAGTGAAGGAACAACGGAAGAACAAGTGCTCAGAGTCCTCCTCGGCACCCCCACAAAGTACACATCTAGACAGACCCAAAAAACCTCTCTTATGAATATTATCCCAATTCAAGCACCTATTCCAAGCCAAAATCCAAATAAAGCAGTTGCACTTAGACCAAGAGATTTTATTCCAAACTTTCTTCCACCACTGAACCTCCCCCCTTCCAATCGCTGAGAGAGCAACACCTGATATCCAAAAGCCACAAAGTAAGCCCCTTTTGGGTTAGGAGACTAGGAGAGCACATCCTTATCAACAAGGGAACTACAACTCCAGTGGGAGAGAATGTTATGGAGCTCAACACACTCCTCCACCATACAATTAATCGGCCATTCATCCAGAGACTTCCATTCCGCCATCACCAGTTGCCCCTGATAAGAGGGATTTAAAGTCACTCACCTTGGTCCATCCCCTTTCACAGAATCTCTGGCTCAAGGTCAATAGATGTGGATACTGAAGGACAATGGGGGAGTAGCCATCCTAAGAGTCATGCCAGAAATGCGCCTCAGTCCCACTTTTACAAACCTAGAATATGTCGTCTTTAACGAGTGCAACCCCTTTCCTAAGGGTATTCCAAATCACCGATCCCTTCCCCATCAAAGAGTATTGGGGTATATCACACTGAGGGGACCCCGAAAAGTATTTCTAAGTCAGAATCCTGGCCCACACACGATCCTGTTCCACACACCACTGCCAATACAGTTTTGCAGCTAGAGCCGTACCAAACAAAAGCGAATGCCTGACCCCTAGACCACCAAACAACACTGGGCTACACATAATATCTCATATGACAAGGCTCCATTTAGAAGACAATAAGCTACCAGCCCATAAAAATTATCTTGCCAAGGAATCCAATTCCCTGAAAAAGCTCATAGGTGCCACAAGAACCATACACCGATAGACAAGGAGGGCCTGAACCACAGACTTAATCAGCTGCACACGACCAACAAAGGACAACAAACGATGGGTCCAATGAGTGACTTTAACCCAAAATTTATCCAAGATAGCCTGCCAGGAATCTTGAGACTGTCTACCAATCGAAATGGGAATCCCCAGGTAGGTCAGCGGAAGAGTCCCAATCTGAAATCTTAAAATGTGAGCAATCCTTCGTTGAATGGAGACATGAGTATTGAAGAAGAGGATAGACGATTTTCCCTCATTAATTAATTGGTCAGAAGCAACAAGGTACACATCTAGCATCTTGTGCACGTTCGTAGCCTCCCTAATGGTGGTCGAATGCATCAAAGCAGTGTCATCCACAAACTGTAAATGAGATTGCGGGGGTAATCCACCTCCCCATCGCCATCCCTGAATGAGACCCGTCTCAGCATTCCTTTTTATCAATTGACCCAAACCTTCAGCCAAAAGAAGAAACAAGTAGGGGGAGAGGGGGTCACCCTGTCATAAACCCCGAGAAGCACCAAAAAGCTCAGAATGCTCCCCATTAATTAAAATAGAAAAGGAAACTGAAGTCACATAGCTCATAACCCATCAAATCCACTCCTCAAAGCCAAAAGCAGCCAGAACCTTTCGGAGGAAAGACCATCGGACCCTGTCGTAAGCCTTGGTCATATCCAGCTTAATGAACATAGCCTTTTCTTTGGAATTAGCCATAGAATGAATGGTTTCCGTAGCAATAACAACGCCATCCAAAATCTGACGACCCGCCACAAAACCACTTTGTTCCTCAGATATCAACATCGGAAGCCACTTCTTCAGTCTATCAACAATCAACTTAGAGATAATTTTATAAATAACGTTACAAAGAGAGATCGAACGAAAGAGGCTTAACCTATCCACATCATCACATTTTGGAATAAGAGCAAGAAAGGTAGAATTTAACACCCGTAACATCTGCTTACTCTTCTGAGACTCCTGAACAACAGCTAACAAATCCAACTTGATAATCTCCCAAAATTCTTGAAAGAATTCAATCGGGAAACCATCCGGACTCGGAGCTTTCCCCTTCTTCATCTGAAAAAAATTCCTTTCCAACTCCTCCACCGTAATCTCCCTCATCAAATGCTCCTTCATCTCCTCAGGGACTAAAGAAGGAATACAAGAAAGAACCTGGGCTTCCTCATCAGAGTTTCCCTGCGTTTCCTCCTAGAATAAGGAAGAGAAATACCGCACAGCTTCATTTGTGATATCCTGAGTAGAAGAAAGAGTCTCTCCCCTATCATTAACCAAAGTACAGATAGAATTTCCATGACGTCTAGCCTTCACCGAATTAAAGAAAAATGCAGTTTTCTTATCCCTCACTTGAATCCAATCGATCCGAGCTTTTTGTTTCTAGAAGACTTCTTCCCTCAGCTCCCACTCTTCCAGAGCTTTCAAGGATCTAGCCTCTTCTTGCAATGAATTCTCAGACACCTCATTCTCCCAGATCAGCCTAGTAATTCCATCCAGCTCCGCTTGAGCAGCCTTCTTCTCGAAGAAAATGTTACCAAAGCAGTGATGATTCCAACGTTTAAGCTGATACTTGACGTATTGAAGTAGCTTATCAAAAGTATACATTGCAGTACCATAGGCAGGTCTACCATACCTCCACCATTCAGCAACATAGCCATGGAGGTCAGGGTCACGCAACCACATTAACTGAAACTTGAAGGACGGAGTTCGAGGCACCCTAACAGAAGAAACCACAAACTGAATAGGCCAATGATCCGAACCCCTCCAATCTAAAATCTCTGAGCTAGAAGACCACATACCCCCAACCCAGTAGCAGGACACCAAGAACCGATCCAAACGTTCAACAATACAGTTGTCTCCCACCCTTTTGTTGTTCCAAGTAAATAGACCATTGCTAGGCTTGATGTCTACAAGATTAAGAGCCGATATATTATCCTGGAACAACAATGCAGAAGGCTCCAATCTTGGAATACCCCCCCGTTTCTCAGCTAACTTAGTAATAGCATTAAAGTCTCCTACTATAATCCAAGGCTGGTAAGGAGCTAGGCTACGAACCAGACAAATATTGGACCATAAAGTTTGTTTACCTTGGGACTCAACTGGTGCATAGACATTAGAGAGTAAAACATACTCCGCTATTTCAGACCACACAGCCACCATGGAGAGAGAGGATTTAAAGGAGAGCCACCACAGAGGCCTAATCTTTCGAGGGTTCCAAAAGCAAGCCATGCCCCCCGAAGATCCCTGGGCCCCAATACACTGGCATTCACTAGTCCTCCACAACTTAGGCACTAAACCCAACATACCATCAACATACAACTTAGTCTCCTGCAAGAAGAGAACATCAGGAGAATGATGTCTAACCAACTCATGAACAACTTTTTGTCGAGGGCCACTGTTTAGGTCCCTTACATTCCATGAAATAACAATCATTTCAAAGGAGTCGAAAAATGAGAATCCAGGGTCTTTACTGACCCTGACTCCACCAAAGTCTCCCCTATCATTTTAATCTTCTCCAAATCTTTCTTTCGACCAAGTTTAGAGGCTTTTTCCAAACCCCCCTTCTTGCCATCTTTTTTCAAAATGCCCAAGTGAGGGGAGGGCTTGATGCCTTTGACCCCTTCTGAGCCCGCCCTCTGAGCAGGATAAGCAGGATCCCCAACCGCCTTCAGGCACTCACCATTTGGAGCCGACAACACCTGAGCTCCCACCTGCAAATCAGTGTCCATATTCAAGGAAGAATCAACCTGAGGAACAAAAGGGGTACCAAAAATGTGATCCTCCACACCGGAACCCACCACTCCCTGATCCGCATTCACTAACCCTGGATTAACCTCTTGCTGACCAAGATCATCCAAGATTTTGAACCTATTAAAAGTATCCTCATCCTGTCTTTCGTTCAAAGTCCCCTTTTGACCTCTATTCCGGTTGCGAGCCTTAACAGGAACAAAACCCTCAGACCCAACCACGTCATCTGAAGCATGATTCTTCCCCTTATCAACACCAGGATGATTGCGAGGAGGCGATGGAGGGTGAGGCTCCACAGGCCTAGTCCTCAGACATCTAGGCAACAAGTGACCATATTCATGACAAAGGCGGCAACGAAAGGGAAGGGTCTCGTAATCCAATTGCTACACCCAAGAATGAGGACCTGCACACATATCAAGAGCATCTGGCAAAGGCTTACTCAAATCAATTTCTACACATATTCGAGCAAAAGTCATAAATTTCTTACCCAGGGTTTGTGCCAAAGGCCCCACTGGTTTCCCGAGCATAAAGGCAAGCAGGTGCAAAACATCCTCACGACAACATTTGACTGGGAACCTAGGCAGTCGAACCCACATCGGAACACGATTCGGGAGCTCCTCAGAAGGATTAAATCCTGCATGCCAAGGCTTGATGAACAACCCCACTTGATTATGAAAGTAGGGCCCTCCCTCAAAGACCCTATTGCAATCAACTAAGTAGTTAAATGTAACTATGAAGTAGTTATTTGCAAGAAACGTAACATCCATTTCACCTTCCAGCTCCCAAGTCCTTCGAGCCCAAGATTCCAAGAATTACAAAGAAACTCTCATTCCCAGAAATTTGCAATAAAGAGAATGTCGTGAATAATATTCTATATCCTCAGCAATCATTTCAATCAGAATCACCAATTTGGGTCTC
The DNA here is from genome assembly GCA_007115665.2 of Sequoiadendron giganteum. Taxonomy (NCBI): domain Eukaryota; kingdom Viridiplantae; phylum Streptophyta; class Pinopsida; order Cupressales; family Cupressaceae; genus Sequoiadendron; species Sequoiadendron giganteum. The sequence goes on along the minus strand of CM021103.1, from coordinate 695,246,676 downwards.
TCCTTGCAACGTTTGAGGCATCCATTAATCTTTGAAATGCGTGAACCCCCTGTTAGGTTATTCCCCACAAACCCCGTATCCGGGGAAAAAAGAGTATTGTCAAAATTTTTTCCTTGGGTTGGCGATCTCGATCCAACCACAGCACGAAAATTCATATCGGGTGAAGCTCGAGACGTCTCCCCACAAGGCATAGCCGCCACATTGCCCAAGACGGGCATGCAAGGGGAACATAGGTTTACCTTGCCGCTAGATCACACCCCACCACAGTTCGTGCACAACACCCACACCAAAATGGAGACCAAGCCCCACGAAGGCAGAGGAGAGCACTCTCCACCACCCCACAACACACTGCTGCAGTCCCAAACCACCGCCCCAACCCATAGAGACGTGCACAGAGGACAGAGGAAGGGCGCTAAACACCCCCGCGCGCAGCAGATAGAAGACCCAGACGAGCCAGGCTGCAGCAACCAGTCACAAGAATAGGAAAAAGGATCTCCCCCGCAATGCAAATCAACACCCCACCCAGCCAGCACAACACACAGAAAGGAGTTTGTTTCACAAGCTAGGGCTCGAATGCCCTAGCTCGGTACTGGGCAAATGCGAACAAAGCCATCAAGCAAGGTATACAATTGGTACGTACACCATATTTATTTATCAAGAATGTGGAATCCATTGCAATAATTTAGTTCTATGAATATTTCACTATCATTTATTACATCCATGATGTCTGGATGCATATGATAAATGAAACATTATCCATAGTGTTTGGTCTTTTTTAGTAAAATAAGTTACATGCCACGAGTTAACACTTTTTAGATCATCTTCATTAATTATTTACTATCATGTGACCCCACCTTTTAAATTAAATTAAATTTTTAATTCAAAATGGTCTTTGTCCTCCAAAAATCAAGTAATTTCTATTATTATTTGATTTTCCCGCCACCTCTTCTTCTGTGTCAATCTTATCTCTTGTCACATGCATTGTCAACCCTTGATTTGATTTTCTAAAAAATCAATCATGTCCATTCATTTCAAATTTGACCTAATGTTGCACTAACCCTAATTATAGGTTGTCATATTGAATCTTGTCCATTGATTCTAGGACACTTGTCAACTTTTAATCTTGGCCATTCACTCAAAATTGCATTTTCTATAAAATGGTAATTTTGGTCTCATTTTGTCATCTTGCAACCTCATGCTCTTGCACTCTTGTCATTTTGTCATAGGCACATTTAGATCTCATTTGGCATAATTTAGAAATATTTTAGAGGCTTACTAGTTGCATTATAGCATTATATTGCATGTAGTTATTCAAATCTTTCAACATTTGCTTAGGGCTTGTCATTGTCATTAGATTGCTCATCATAAATATGAGGGCAACATCATATTTTCAGCAAGTTGAGAAGGTATAATGGAGGCCAACCATGGAGAATGAAGATATTTTGGTAAGATTGTTTCATTTGTTTTCATTTTATTCCTTTGCACTTCATTATCACTTTGGGTTTTTTATGTTTTGCATTTGATTTGCTAACCCTAGGAAAATTCCCTTAGTTACAAGTACTAGTACATATAATCAATCAAATTTTAACCCATTTTATCTTGGTGTTCACACTTTCCTTTGAGATTCAAAATAATATAAAAAATGGTTTGAATGACATGTTGTAGAAGAGTATATTAAACACTAGGATCAAATCTTATTTCATAACATCCATCTTGATATATACAATATGGTGGAAGAACAAACCATTAAGTATATCAAACATTATAATCAAGCCATGTTTTCAAGGCAAATATTTATATAAATGTATCCAACAAACACCTATAGCAATGGAATTCAAGTTTTATCTACTTCCATAGGATTGGGAAGCTATATTTGAGGAATCCAAGAACTTTATTGAACTAAGGGAGTCCATTATCATGTCCCCTTTAATAAAAAGTGCAATTTAGAAGGTAATAGGCCTAGATTTTATTGAGGACAACACTCAATTAAGGTGTAATAGCGCTTCAATATTCCTCTCAAATATCATTAAATCACTAGGGAATGTTGGCTTTGTAGTAAAGGTGTGTATCAATGAGATATGTATTCTACCATCAAAGTTAGGAAGGGCTCTAGAAGTTTATGATTTTAGTAAAGGAGAGGCAAAGGTAGGGGTTTTTTCTTGTACCATGTTAGAAACTTCTCCCTCTATCAAAGATCTATTCAATAAGGCAAGAGAAGGTTGATTTTGAGGAATTTTGAATCTTTTCATGCTAGCCTAAAAGAGAATGAGAAAGATTTGGGGAGAAGCAAGCAAAGAGCATATAAGAGATGTGGTTAATGTGATATACTTTCTCCTTTGAAAAGAAACATTATATTGTTAGTCACATGATCAAAAGCCAAGTAGAAGAAAAAGGTGGGATGGGGAAAATATTTGGAGACTATTAGTTTGAGTGACAAATTTTTGTAGTGATTTTTAATCACATTTAGAAGAAATAGTGAATGCCAAGTTTTTAACAAGTCATTGAAGAGCATTTCATAGATGTGAGTACAAAGTCATGGAAATGAAAACAATATATTAAAAAAAAGTATAGGTTGAAGATAATCCAAAAACAAAATCCTTAATCCATCTATTGATACATAACAATATACAAACGAAAAATTCTAGAAGCAATGGATTTGTCTACCGACTTGTCCTATAAATTTCTTAGGCTTGATAATGCTCAATAAGGGATTCAACTACAATAGGAAAAATGTAATCAAAGAGTTTTTAAGATGAAAATAAAACTTTTGAAGTTATGATAAGGGATGACGAGTTGTTAAAGCAACAAAAAATTCATAGATAGCAATTTAAAAAGGTAAATAATCGTCCAATGGTAGTTAATTCAAATCCAATCAACACAATGTTATGGATGATGAGCACCATCCATGCCATGGCGCATCATGAATGTTGCATAGATGATGCCTCAATCAACTAGGCATTTGATTTATACTTGGCTTTTCCTCTTACTATTGACTAGAGATTTCAATTTAAATGTTTGCTCTAATTGGATGCTATTTTTTTGTCCTATTCCTATTGTGACTTTTCCTTGATTAGAGCTCTTAAACCACTTCCTTGCTAATGCAATTTTGAGAAGGTAGACACATTTTTTTTAAATGACAAAATTTATCCAAAGTGCATATAATCTAGGCACACTTTTTTTGACTTGACAACAATTTTAAAAAAATGTCAAAATTTTAATAGAATAGAATAGAAGGCTTTTAAAATCCACGAACCAAAAGACAAGCTATAGGATAATAAACTCTACTATTTTTTCTTTGTGAAATGTTGATATTTTTGCTATTCAATTTGATAACAAACTCTCCCATTCTCTCAACCTTCCTCGCTAAATAAATCTTGAAAATAAATTATTGCTAAATTACTTATGTACTTTCAACCCACATGTCTTTGTATGCTTTGCAATCCAAAATAAAAATAAAAATCTCTATTTCCTCTATCTCTGTTGTGCAAAGAAAAAATACCCTCTCTTTCCAAACTTCTTTTTGTCTTTTTCATCTACCAGTTTCACATTGAAGATAATGTGAATTAGTACACCACTAAACAATGAGAATCTTTGACCTCCAATAGATATTAACCTATAAATAAATATTTTATTGATATTCTGAAATAAAATTACATCCTTGAAAATAATATTTATTGTTTCTCCCTAACATCTTTTCTTACATAATCATGTGAAACTTGTCCATAACAAAAATCTTTGTTCCTTTTGAAAATGTGTCCCAAGCTAGACATGTTTTGCTTGCCTCCACCAAACTTTATAGAAAATGGAAGACTTGTATAAACGTGCGTTTTCTTTACTTTTACATTTTTAGTTCCTACCCATAGGCAGGTTACTATTGCAATCATTTGATTTTTATTTCTTATGGAATCTTTTGCTGGGTGGCCAATCAGAATACATAATTTAAATATACTTTATCCTATTTCTATAGTTTTAATTTAAAAACATATTTTTTATATTTAAAAATTACTATTTATCTGTTTTCTTATTGGTCTGAGTAGCAGTATAATTCATTTTTCTTTTCAAATAATTGAAAAACAAGGATGATATAAATAAATTTGGACATATTTTAACATTAAATGCAATTTGCTGCCGGGCTGGCGGGTACAAAATCTTGAATGCATAATTAATGCGTTAAATGCCACTCCATTCGAAGAGAAGCCACTGGAAGCAAGGAGAATTAGTTGATGGTGGAGAAGAGCTCAGAAGATATTCTAGACCATCCACATGGTGTCCAGTCGATGTTGTTTGACTCCCTAGTGGTGCTGGAGTGGATTGCTACCAGAGTTGGTGTGAAGCTGCATGCTCACCGTTTGGCCTCACTAGGTTGTGGTTGTGATTTGGAGGATGGCGCAACATTTTACAGCTCTCTGTTTGTTCTTCTTTGTCCTGAAGCAGCCGCACTGTCAAACACACTTGACAGTCAATAGCTATTAAATTTTTAAGTAACTTCCTCTTTGTAATCATTCTCAGTTGTTCTGTTAATTTTGTTTCTTTTTCGACAATGTAAATGGAAACATAGACCAACTTAGGGAATACAAAATTCCATCGTGCAAAGTACCAGCAAGAATAAGAAAACAAGGCCTTAAAAACAAATGTGGCTTGGGTTGTGGGGTTGTTCCTTTCTGGTTCCCCACCACTTTGATGGTCCCACCCACACCCCCACACCAACATCACCTTAAAATGCTTGCCTCATTTCAAGCCGACCAATAACCCTAGATCTTTCAATCTCCCTGCCACTTTGTTACCTGTGTTTTTACGGAGCCTTCGACTTTTGTTCCACATCATCTGCCACATCTTTGTTCACGTTGCGAGAAAGCCCTAGCTATGTTTGCTACACAGGGCCAAAAGGCGGGTAGAGAAATCATATTCTAAGGGAATTCTTTGCTTCTGGGCGGTCTATATCTGTAAAAGTCGAATGAATTCTTCAACACCCAAAATGATGAACATGTTGCTGCTGCTTGTAATACTATTGGGTGAACTGTCTCTAATAGTCACATAATTTTCACTCTCTCTGACATTGCTTGGTGCAAGTTTTCAGGACTATAAATTCCTTCATGAGAGATTTTAGAGTCCTACCATCAGCTTTATCTCTCGAAACTACAAAACAATTGGATTCAGAACCACCTTTACATTCACCCGCACAACCTTTAGATTCTATAAGAATGGAGCAAATATGGGATCTGCAATTGCATATAATTGCTCAAAATTCAGGGATTTGTTGAAGGGTTTGTTCAAGATATAAGATTGCAGAAGACAGTGGTAGTTGCAAGCTTCCCCTCCTCCAAGAAGAGATAACTCTATTTTGATGTTGTCCTTCCTGCACCATTTTATGACAACTACTAAGAATACTATGTTCTGTGACCTCTCTTGTTGATTTTCCATGCATAGTTGGTGGTACTGATGACAGTTTCAGTGATTGTACATTCTAGTGTCATTGGTGTATGTTGTAGAAACTATTTTATCCCTAGAGACTTTAGATACTCCCATAACAGAGGTAAGGAGATTGCACTCTAAGAAGTTTGGTGTTATCATGTTAGCATATGAACAACGAAAACTATACTCATACGGAACAGGTCTTTTTAATTTTACTGAATTCATTTTTGCTATTCTTGTTAATTTGGGTCACTTGCCCTTGCATATTTTAAAATATCTCTTGGGTGTATCTGTTGTTGGAGGGGAAATTTGGAACTAGTTTGTGTTTCTTGATTCGACATGTTTGAAGTCGACTCTGGCATTTCAATGAATTGTTGCACGAGACCCCAATGGATGGGTTTTTTCAAAGGATAAATATATATGAGTTGATTTCCTTCAGTTTAGTGTTAAAGATTGATGGGTATTTGGTGCTTTTGATGGGGTTTAATTCTTCATCTATTAAGAATGAATGTTGAGAGATGGGTCGGCTAATAAAGCCATATAGAAAAAATGGAATTGAAGATACGAAGATTTTAAATTCTATTTGATTAATTGGTATCACCTATGGATTAAGCTCTTACAACTTTTCTCTGGATGGTTTCTTAAACTGGATTAAATGATTAGGTTTAGAATTGTTGTAATCTGCTACCTTGGAGCTGCAATTTCTGGTGAATATATGGACTACAGAGTGTTTTAGGTCTTCATTGACCATTTACTGGTTTTGTGGTACTGAGTTTTTACTTGGATCATGGAGTTGATTTTACACTGCTTCATCCATTCCATTACCTTCGGAGATTGTCTTTCTAATCTTTATTGTAAATTGTGCAGTTATTTCCACATTGCATCCAATAGAGATGATATTTTAGCAATATTTCTTCCAAAGAAATCTTTTATCATTTTCAAGATTGCTATCGAAATTTTGTATGCTTCGTTAGGGCTTTCAGGTTATCAAAAATGATCCTAAAGATAAGACAATGTTGTTGAATAGATTCCCTTGCTGCTTTTTTTTCAATCTTCTTCATGACTTTGTGTAGCCACTGAATTGATGAACCTTTCATTGAAATATAATTCTATCAAATTTTTTTCAACAATTGGAAACTTTATCATTATGGGCAACTCCAATTATGTCCCAAGATGCAGCAATACAACTAGACGCTACCATCCAATTTCAAAAATTGTCATGTACTGGTAGGTTAATAAATTTCTGCACCATTTGTCAGATCTACATCTACATATGGAAGGGAACTATAATGGATTTCTTAAGATGCTTATTGTGCAGTGGTAGATCCACCGATTGATGAAATTATCAAAATGGGAGTTGTGCCTTATTTTGCTAATTTTCTGAGAAGGATGGATATGCCCCAACTTCAGGTAAGAATTGAGTATAATTTTACAACTTCACTGGAAGTATGGCAGTTTTAGTACTGTAAATTCTTCAGATTACTAATTATGGAAAACTGCATTAATATAGTCATAGAAAGATGCTTATCATAAATTGAATTGATGTTCACCATTTCTTCCAAATTTTAACAATCATTTCCAGTAAACCCCTTATGTAGGAGTCCTTTTGCTTTTGGGCTCTTGTTTAAATTTAAATTTTTATGCCACTTCATATGTAGTTAGAGGGTGTCTGTCTTAATGTTCTTGTCCCTATTTCTAACTCTAGATTGTATTATTTTCTATTACAGTATGAGGCAGCTTGAGTTTTAACAAATATTGCATCCAGGACATCAGAACAGACAAATGTTGTTGTTGAAAGTGGCGCAGTTCCTCTGTTTATTGAGCTTCTCTATAATCCCAACGATGAACTGGGTGATCAAGTAATGGACAATGTCTTTCTTGGTCAGAATTTTCTATTATGTTCTATTAATCTCATCCTCTTTAAGTTTCTACTTGTATTTGTGTATTGCTATGCAATACAGGTTGCCTGGGGTTTAGGCAACATTGCTGGAGATTCTCCCAGATTCAGGGACATTGTACTTGGTAATGGAGGTATGGAAAATTTGCTGACCCTGTTCAATGAGAAAGCCACAATTGCAATGCTGAAGAATGCAACATGGACCCTGGCAAATTTTTTCCATGGCAAGCCGCATCCTCCTTTTGAGCAGGTAAACTATACACACTATAGATGGTGGGTTTTTGGTTTTATAAAATTTGTTTGTATGCCTCTCAGTATTAGCAATGTATGACTTTGTATCATGTCTAGTGGGTAGCAGGGACATTGTACTTGGTAATGGAGGTATGGAAAATTTGCTCACCCTGTTCAATGAGAAAGCCACAATTGCAATGCTGAAGAATGCAACATGGAACCTGGCAAATTTTTTCCGTGGCAAGTCGCATCCTCCTTTTGATCAGGTAAACTACACACTATAGATGGTGGGTTTTTGGTTTAATAAAATTTGTTTGTATGCCTCTCAGTATTAGCAATGTATGACTCTGTATCATGTCTAGTGGGTATCAAACTCAAGCTGCAGAAAGCAATTATACTTGCATTTTTTATATGACATCTACCTTCGTTCGCTTGACATTGAGTGCCCTACTTACAGTAACCTTAACAGGCTCGTTTCTTAGGTATGCAATTGTCTTTTCTAGTCATGATTATTATCTATAGGTCATTAATTTAATTGTTTCGTGTAGAGTTTCCATTTTAAGCTGGTAGGTCTTTGGTGGTTGCTATATGCAGGTTATCTAAGTGACGTTATGGTTATCACCCGTTGTCTGTATAGCATGTTATTTTGATATTCTGGGCATACTTGATATACTATAGATCTATAGTAATTGATGTGTATACAATGTTCATGCAAATTTAATATACCCTACAATTGTTTGCATTTACAGTTTATTAAAATCTGTACCCCATAATCAGACTCCAATAGCAGTTTCGATGTAAATTATACCAAGTTAAAGTTTTTTGCTAACATATAATTTATCATGTTTAAGTAAAGTTCAAAACCATTAGTTATCTTGCCTTAACAAATACACTGTACATATAAATATCATGCACATATAAAGACTTCTCCCCTAGATGATAAATGAACACCTATCCATTTAAAAATTTAAGTATAGCATGCAATTCTTGTCTTTGCATTATAGGTAGTTGTATGAAGAAAACAACAGGCAAGTACTGGATGTAACCAAAAAACAATAGACAAATACTAGATGTAACTAGAACACAACAGACAAATACTAGATGTAACCAGAAAGCAAAATTTAGATTACATAAACCATACCAGGTTTTAGATCACGGTGAATTATTCCATTTCTATGTAAGCACTCCATCACTCGAGCAATGTCCAGTGCAAAGATGAGAGCAAGATAAAAATCTAATTGTTTTGGTCGTAAGTTCATCATGTATTTTCTCAGAGAACCACCAACAACAGTCCTCTTACTAAAACCATTACTGACTCTTTGCAGGCCCCAATAAATTGTTTTAAAAAGTAAGCAGCTCAAATGTAAATTTTTGTCTAAGAAAGAAGTGCAAAAGAAAAATAATACTTTCATATCAAGGCGCCAGGTAAACTTTCCTGCAATATTGATTTACTTTGGTCCTTGAATTTGCTTCATAGTTAACCGAGATATATTATGCTTCCACGTAATAAACATGATCACGCAGAAAATTCGCTTTTTATAATTTTAGTGTCATGGGAGTGGCATTGAAAATTTCCATGTTCGGCCCCACGCTAACCACATTCACTTTGGCTCGCATGAAGTCATCAACCTTATTCTTACGTTTAAACAAAAAAAATCCCTTAACAAAGAAGAGAATATATCTCCACTCCCTTAAATAAGGATCCTACTAATTTTAAAATGACAGCATAGATTTGGTATATTCCACCATATTTCTCTTAAAAAGAAATATCCATTTTGCTTATTTAACAATTCTTTTATTTTAATATATATATATAAGAATTAGGTGGAATTTAATTTCTTTTTTTCTTTTTATTTATCTATGTTATTTCTTTTCATAATTAATAAATTTCATATATGGATAAATAAAGTCATTATTTGTATATATAGTATATATTATTCATATGTTTAAATATAGATATAATAAAACTATATCAATTGCAAATTTGCATAAGCTTTTCTATTTCTATGATTCATTAATGTCAACTTCTCTGTATTGCTCACAATTAAGAATGGAACTAATATTTTCTCTACACATATGCATGCCAACTGCACTTGAATCTATCAAACTCATTTCATCAACTGATAATGCCTTGTTGTTGCAAATATTTCGTGACTTGGTAATCTTCTTTGATATAGTCATCTCCTCACACCAAGTGTTTCTGCCAATGCCTCACATTCTAACAATGAATTTTACCATTTGTTAGTGCTTGGGACAGTGAAACAAATTCCATCAATAGAAGTCTTGACTATAAAATTAAAATGTTGCACCATTAACATAGCATCAACAACAATGATTTAGTGACTGGATTTTTCTTGCTAATATTAGAATAATCTTTTTTTATTTGTTTCTCTGCAACTTTTTCTTTGTTTATTTTTTTATCAATTTCATATTTTTAAACAAAGACAGTTTAATATGCATTATCTAGAGATTGAATACACATACATCATGTATCTCTATTTATAGTTATAACTTTTTTTTAGGGATTTTGTTTATTGATTTTATTCTACTGAAAAATTTGCAAGGCTATGATGCCTACGGATAAAAACAACAACTGTGACCCTATCAATGTCTCATTGATCTAATTTAGACAAAACTAAAAGTAATACAAATTCCAAGTTTAGTCACCACATTTTTATTTTTACGTTTTTGTTTTGATTGACTTCATGCTTTGGTCTTTAATTGCGGTGGTCTTTTTTCTTAATACCTATATTGTCCTTTTTACAACCATGAAATTTTTAAGATGGTTGATCGTAATTTTCTATAAAAAGCTATAGTTTTTTTTTTTCAACTGTTAATTTCTAGTTTCGATTATTAATTAATTATTATTATTAAAAATAATTATTCAAACAATAATAATATTTGTAAATAGTTAATAATAATTTAAATTTAAAAATTAAAAATTAATAATTGATATTTAATTATTAGTTATAAATTAATAAATTTAAAATTAAAATTGATGTATAAATTATAGATATTTTCGATAATTTGATATTTTTTAGAGTTTGACATGATATTTTAAGATTCAATCAAAAAATGTTATTTTTAACTACGATACTTTTTTGACACATAAATGATGATTTATTAATGGTACAAGGAGTTTCATGTATCACGATCAAGTTTTAGATTGGATACAATAACTTAAATTATTATACTTAACAACCTACAACTTGACCAAAAAATTGACTATTTTTGGACTACAACATTGATGATGATTTACAAATGACAAAAGAGTTTCATGTATGATAATGAAATGGATTCAACAATTTAAATTATTAACTTAAATTTATAAGTTTAAAAATTAAAATTGATAGACAAAATACAAAAATTCAACAATTCAACATTTTTTGGATTTTGACACAACAATCTACAACTAAGTGGGAAAATGATTATTTTTGAACTACAATACAAATGATGATTTATTAATGATAAATAATTTTCATGTTTAGAATCTAATTTTGGATTAGATACAACACATTTCAATCAACAACATAAAAATATTTAATACATTATACATAAATTTTTTAACACTTAAAAATAATATAAAACTGTTTAACATTTAAAAATTAATGAATATATCTCGTGTTAAAATTTACATCATATACAAAACAAACATGTAAACAAAGCTCACCTATATATTATTAGCATTCTATAAGATGTCAATTTAATCTCTAATACTATCAAAATCTTTTATATATTGCAAACAAAAGTACTCGACACTACTTTGATCAATTATAATCACATATATTGGAAATAAAGTTTATAAATTATATCCAATAATAACTCGTTTATACAAATAAGAAACAAACAATTTATAGATTATTCATACATGTTGTTTGTGAAAATTAGATTATTAGGAGTGGATCTATAGTCTATTTTTTTATTTGCTTGCAAACCACTTACATCGAAATATTAGATTATTAGGAGTGGATATGTAGTCTATTTTTTTATTTGCTTGTAATCTACTTACATAGAAATATAATTTGTTATATGTTTTTTATTTTTTTGACGTTACATTGAAATGATAAATTTGTGATTTTTCTTTGAAGTCTAAAAGACTTATGGTTTTGAGTAGTTTCTCAATGTTGATAGAATTTATAATTGAAATTGTATTGTTTCTCTCAATCAAATAAAATTGTCATGGTTAGGTATGACTATATGTTTGACAAATTAAATAATGCATTCACAACCTATGATATTGAGATATTAGAAGAATTAGGAGTAGGTTAGCTTTGTAAATATTTTGGTGAAGAGTATATATATATCTTTGTACAAATACACATGTATAGATGTTTTTATTGATGTTACATTTATTTTCAAATTATCACTATCAATATTAGTTAATTTCCAATAAAAGCATTGAAAAATTAGTTTTAATTAGGTAAAATTATTTTTCATATAAAATTATAATGTCATTTCTAATAAGAGAATGTTCACATACTACATTAAAATGGTATGGTGTCTATCTTTCTTAAAAATAAAAAGCTTAGTTAATGGAACATACATATAAATATATATAGTTTTATATTTTAAATATTTGTTAGTTTTCATTCTATAACAAATTAGGAATAGTTGTATCCCTGATACTATATTGAAGAATAATGAGAAATAATAGTAAGGTGGGCTCATTTATGATGACCACTCTTAAATATTAGCTTTCTCTAATTTTCTATTAATGTGGGTATCTTCTCACTATGTCACTATGTGATAATATGAAAATTTATTTGGTGTAGAAATGTGAGATGTAAATCAAATTATTATTTTTTAATCATAATAACAATATATATTGATGAAATGGTGTAATAATACACATTTTATCTTTTAATAAACTTTTTAATAATTCATTTTTTTAGAGATTTATATTCTTATCATTTTAATGCAATATCCAAGTAGCAAAATCAACAATATTTATATGTGAAGTAGATATTAAATATTGTTATAGAAGTCTATTTAAATGACTTCATAAACAATTATATTTTATATTTTATTTTCAATGTTGTTTTTGTAATAGTGGCTCTCATCATTAGATCTAGTTCTTTGCAGATAATTTATAAATTATTTGCGAGATTTCTTATATAATATAATTTATTTTTTTTAGATTTGGTTATATAATATTGTAACCGGCTTTAGGAAAATTCACTGTCAGCAATTCACCAACGAAAAATTCACCGTCAACAATTCACTGTGAGAAAATTCACCGCCAAGTAAAATTCACCACTAGCAATTCACCGCCACAGAAAATTAATTGAATTAATATTAAAATGGTAGTGAATTTTTCATTGGTGAATTGCTGGCGATGAATTTTCCATATGCCATTGTAATGATGATATATGCATACTAATGTCAAATTTCATTTAGTCAATACTAATGTTTTCACAACTTGTAGAAAAATATAGTGAAAGATATTAACATTCAAAAATATTAAATTAGGTTTAAATTGATTTTCTAATACACACTTTATTCAAGTATGATGACAATATCTTGTTTTTGTAACATCCATGTCATCAACCATGTCCATTTAATTAGTTGTGTCAGATACATTCCCTATCTTATTTGAATGCCCTCTCTAGAAAATCTAACCATTGTCAGTGATTAAGAATCCATCATAGTAGTGGTTGTGGAAACCTAGGAGTATTGTTGGATATACTTCTCCATCTCCTTACATTCATGCACTCAATCATGTATATTCCTTAATGAAGAGTGTGACCAAATCCATCTTTGTATAAGACAAAATGAGTGTGCATAAATAGATGGCGTAATATGAGTTGGAATGAAATATATCTACTTTGGACCTTATTTGACATGTCCCTAAAGTAGTACGATATGATTTGCATGACTCATAATTTCATAGTTCATATCTATTATTTACAGTCTTGTCTTGGTGTTTTTCCCCATATTCATCACCAGTGGTCTATAAACAAAAAACTATATATGGGTTTATGCAAATATTAATTGACCTAAAAATAATTTGAGAAAACAAAGTGCAATTATAAAATCACTTGTAAAGCTACATATTCATTAGCCAACACTTAAAAAAATTTATTTCCTCTAATGCCACCAAATTTTTAGGTGTGTCCTATATCACTATGGTGTTATGTTTTAAGCAATACTTAAATATATAATGTTATAATATTACATTAAAAATAACTATTTATCAAATATAAAAACATTATAGACTTATGGATATATATTTACTTTTTTTAATGCAATATTACTAACTCCACCATTCATTTGGATGCAAGGTGTTAATATCAGTGTTTCATAGATCAAATAATAGAACTGAAAACACTCAGAATATTGCAACACATAAGACAATAAACACAACAAGTTACCTTGGGAAAACCCTCCTCCTGAGAGAGAAAAACCTAGCAAATAATTCTATTATATAATATAGGAATAAGAGCGGAAATCTGCTTACAACTCAGGCCCAACAATGGCCGAATTTGATACAATAACAGTCGCACCTCTCCTAGATGCAAAAGATACAAATTAATGTGTTCTTGAAATCAGACTATTGCTACACAAGTGCGAACTTCTTCTAGAGCTGCGAATATGATGGATGAACTTGAATGAATGAAATGTACAAATGTGACCTTGTATATATACAAATGAGGCACCTCTTCAATTAGGTTGGCTCTCTTAGGGAGAATAAATAAATATAATAAATGCCAAGGGGTTGGCCCAATACAAAAAACATATGAGAACCTAAAGAGGGTCGGCCCTCATGATAATTAAATCATGACACTATAGATTAAATAGCCAAAAGACTATCATTTAATTTATGCCTTCTTCTTGAAGTGTGTGCATTGGAAGAACAGCCCTAAGCTGCTTATAAACATCAACACTCCCTCTTAGCTAGGGATGATACTTTCAGTTGCACAAAACATATCACCTCATAGTGATATAGTAGCTTATCACCTCAATGTGAAAAGAAAATAAGATATCACCTCATCATGATATCGGATATCACCTCATTGTGATATCAACCATCATGGCTACCTCCATAGATGGTATGTACAAGTTCTCATCACTCAATGTGATGTTGTCACCTCATTGTGACTTTCACCATGGCTCTCCCAGAGGGTGAAACACAAGTACAAGAAAATCATCACAAACTCCCTCACGTGATGCTGTCATGGAGTCACACACATGACATCCACCATGACTCTCCCAGAGGGTGGAACAAGGGCTTTCACCTCAAACTTCTCTTGTAGAGAAGAATGCATTAACAAGGGCTTGCACCTCAAATCTCTCTCAATAGAGAAATGCATTAACAAATCTGAACATCACTGATACTGAGACTCCTTCTCAATCAAGGCTGCATTCTCCACCATACCAAGCTTTTCTGGAAAGTACACAAACTTGATCCTGGAGAGACTTGGTGAGAATGTCTACCGTCTACTCATCAGTGGTGATATACCTCAACTATATAGCTTTCGTCAATACCATATCTCTGATATAATGGTGTTTGATCTCAACATGCTTTATTCTGTCATGAAACACGGGATTGACAAAAAGCTTTACATAGCTCTGGTTATCACAATGTATGATAGTAGGTTCCATTGATTGTCCAAAAAATCCTGCAAGGAGCTTACGAAGCCATACTGCCTCACGAGCTGCCACACAAGCTGCAATGTACTCTGTCTCCGTTGTACTCAAAGCCACTGAAGACTGCTTCTTGCTACACCAAGATATCATAGTAGATCTCAAATTGAAGCAACAACCATAGGTACTCTTTCGATCTGTGACACACCCTACCCAATCAGAATCAGTAAAGCCATGCAGCTCCAAATCCACACCTGTAGAATATCTCAACCCATATCTAATTGTGCCATGCAAGTATCTTAGGATATGTTTAGTTGCAACAAGATGTATCTGCCTTGGTTCACACATAAACTGACTAAGTGCACTTACTGCATAGCAAATATCTAGTCTAGTGTTAACTAGATACATTAATGAACCAATCAATTGCCTATACATTGTAGAATCCACTAGTTTTGAACTAGCTGCAACCTCCTTCAACTTATGTAGATTAGTCTCCATAGGTGTAGACATAGGTTTATAATAAATCATACCAAACCTCTTTAGAATGTCAATAGTATACTTGCCTTGACTTAGAATCATCTCATCTGGCTTTTTCCAAACTTCTAAGCCAAGAAAGTAATGCATCAGACCAAGATTTTTCATCTCAAACTCTGAAGCTAAATCCTTCTTACATTTTAGAATTATGTGTTCTTCTCTAGTGATAATCAAATCATCAACATACAAAACCAAGATCAAAGCTTCACCATTTATTACCTTGAAGTAGAGATTAAAATCAACATCATTCTTTGAGAAACCGAGACTCAATAGATAACGATCAATCCTTTTGTACCAAGCACGAGGAGCCTGCTTAAGACCATAGAAGGCCTTCTTCAGCTTGTAAACATGAGACTCCTTCCCATGTAACTCAAATCCATCGGGTTGCTCAATGTAAACCTCTTCTTTTATTACACCATTCAGAAAGGTTGTCTTTACATCCATTTGGTGAATCTTCCATCCTCTAGATGCAACAATAGCAATAATGGTTCTAACAGAAGTGTATCGAGCCATAGGAGCAAAAGTTTCTTCATAGTCAACTCCCTCTTTTTGTGAGAACCCTCTAGCCACAAATCTTGCCTTGTACTTCTCAATGCTCCCATCAGTTGCATGCTTGATCTTGAAGATCCATTTAGAAGACACTACAAATTTTCCTTTGGGTCTAGGAACGATATCCCAAACATCATTCTTAAGTATGGATTGATACTCCTCAGTCATAGCATCTTTCCAAACTTGTTGACTAGAAGCTTCCTCAACACTAGAAGGCTCTGACTCATCAAGGCTACATAACTAGAGAACTTATTAGATCTCTTACTTTCTCTAAAATTTCCTCTTGGGGTTGCAAAACTTTCTGCCTCCTGCATTATCCTTCGGGCCCAAAGAGGTCTTTTCCTTCCAATCACAATATATGTAGGCCCATCAGTAGGCTCCAAGGGCTCAGCTGGATCATCATCTTCTATGGGTTCTGGAACCTCCTTCTGATTCTCAGGAACATGGTCAACTTCCATATCTTGAGGAGGTTCTTCTTCATCGATCTCCATAGGAGTGCCCTTGGATCTTCTGAATGCAACATCTTCCTCAAATGTGACATCTCTACTAATCTCAATAGACTTCTGACCTGGAATGTAGATTTTGTAGGCTTTTGATGTCTCACTGTAGCCCTCCAGAATTCCCTTCTTGCCAGAAGGTTCTAACTTTGTTCTCTTTTCCTTTGGAATATGAACATATATTGGACAACCGAAGATTCTCAAATGACTGACTTCTGGTTTCACCCCTGAGAATGCTTCTTCAGGAGTTTTATTCTCCAAGATCCTGTGGGGACTCCTGTTCTGAACATAGACGACTGTCCTAGATGCCTCAGCCCAAAGTGAGATTTGTAGATCTTGATCATGAATCATAGCTTTAACTGCTTCCACAATAGACCCGTTCTTCCTTTCAACAATACCATTTTGTTGAGGATTATAAGGAACACTGAACTCCCTCTTAATCCCCGCTTCAATACAGAAATCACGAAAGGTACTAGAGGTGTACTCTCCACCGTTATCGAATCTCAAAACCTTGATCTTTTTCCCAGACAGGTTTTCAACCTGTGCTTTGAATTCTTTGAATCTTTCTAATATTTCCTCAGATTCTTTAGATCTCAAGAAATAAATCCAAGTCTTTCTAGAGTAACCATCAATAAAAATAATGTAATACAAGAAACCACTAGAAGATGCGATAGACATTGGACCACATAAATGAGAATGAATGAGATCAAGAATACATTTAGATCTACTTTCACTAGAATGAAACATACCTTTTGTATTCTTACATAGGGCGCAACCTTTGCATGTACCTTCATGAACCTGGTTGAATTTCGGAAGGCCGGTGACCATCTTCTCCATGATAGGTAATGATCGAAAGTGAATGTGATCCAATCTTCGATGCCAAAGTTCACACATGCTAGAAGAATCATGCACAAGAGCCTGAAGGGGACGAGTGCATAGCCTGTAGAGGCACTCATGTCTAACTCCAATTACACGAGCAGATTTGAAGTTGGGAGTTCTTTGCCCATATAAGAACTTTGCCTTCAGAAAATACAACTTGATAACCCTTGTCTTCTAATGCTAAAATGGAGACAAGATTTCTCTTTATGCCTGGAACGAAGAGTACATCATTCAACTCCAATGAAATGCCAAAATCCAAGTGAAGAGAGGAATTCCCAACTCCTTTCACAGAATACCTAGCATCGTCTCCAATAATGACTTGTTCACTAGAATCATTCTCCACCAAATTTGATAGATGCTCCCTGAATCCAGTGATGTGACGAGAGGCACCGCTATCAATCAACCAAGTGTTGGTGTCGGTGGATACATTGCTTGACAAGGCTGAATAGAACAGATAATCACTTGAGTCGTTCTGCGGAGTGACTTCTTCAACATTTGCAGTGGCAACCTGCTGCTTAGGTCTGAGAGGACATTCCTTCACAAAGTGGCCATACTTGTCACAACGAAAACAATGAACTTTGGATAAGTCTCGTCTCCTTTTGAAGGTAGGAGCACCATCATTTCCATTCTCTCGATTCCTCTTGAAGAATCCTTTCTTCCAAAGTTTTCCTTTCTTCGACGAATGAGATGCGAGAACATGTATCTCTTCATTCTTTGAGCTTTGACCAATGCCTCTAGCCGCCTGTCTCGACTCCTCTTGAATGCAGTCGACCCTCAACCGATCAAACTTGGGAAGTTTAGATCTTGCACCGATTCCTTGAATATACGGCTCCCATGATAGCAGAAGACCATTGAGAGAAAGCATAGTCAAGTCTTTGTCATCAATCATGTGACCAATTGTAGAGAGTTGATCTCTCATCTCTGAAATCCTCATGAAATAAGTAATTACAAATTCTCCTTTCGCCATCTTCACATGATGAAGTTTTTGCTTTAGTGCAAGTGCCCGAATGGTGTTGTTGATTTCGTACATCTCTTCCAAAGTATTGAACATTTCCCTTGTTGTATCCAACTTGGAGACAATCGGAACAACATGATCTTTAACGGAATCAACCAACACTTTCTTTGCCCTAGTATCTTTCTTCCTCCACTGCAACTTCTCTTCTTCCTCCTCAGGTTCAGGAACTTTTATTTTCACAAACTCAACCAAATCATTCTCTTCCAAGGTGAGCAAGATCCTGAACCTCCATGATGTGTAGTTAGAAGCTCCTTCGAGTTTGTCCTCGACTTTCAAACCATTCACCATCTTGAAACTCAAGAGATAGACGAAAAATATTAATGAGAGTGCTGCAAAACGAATCTGATCTCGATCTTTTTCAAACCCGCTCTGATACCATGTTAGTATTTCAGAGATCAGATAATAGAACTGAAAACACTAAGAATATTGCAACACATAAGACAATAAACACAACAAGATACCCTGGGAAAACCCTCCTCCTGAGGGAGAAAAACTCAACAATTAATTCTCTTATATAATATAGGAATAAGAGAAGAAATCTGCTTACAACTCAGGCCCAACAATGGCCAAATTTGATACAATAACAGTCGCACCTCTCCTAGATGCAAAAGATACAAATGAATGTGTTCTTCCTTGAAATCGGACTGCTGCTACACAAGTGTGAACTTCTTCTAGAGCTACGAATATGATGGATGAACTTGAATGAACGAAATGTAAAAATGTGACCTTGTATGTATACAAATGAGGGACCTCTTCAATTAGATTGACTCTCTTAGGGAGAATAAATAAATATAATAAATGCCAAGGGGTCGGCCCAATACAAAACAAAATATGAGAACCTAAAGAGGGTCGACCCTCATGATAATTAAATCATGACAATATAAATTAAATAGTCGAAAGACTATCATTTAATTTATGCCTTCTTCTTGAAGTGTGTGCACTGGAAGAACAACCCTAAGCTACTTATAAACATCAACAGTTAACACATAATGCATCTTCCTCATAAGATTCACCTTAATGACATGCTTGCATGTGTATCCTTCCATTTACATATTGTAAGAGCACATACACATATATGAAGATGAGTCACATGCTTGAGAATTAAAATTACCACTCACTTGTCACCCATACTAGACATGATTAGTGGTGTGATCAAAGGTAACTTGGCTATCTAGGATTTTCAATCCAAACCCAAGAGGATTTTTTTATATTATTAACATTGAAGTTCTTGTAGAGCCCATGTTTCTTGCTAACTTTTGTCCACTGATAATATATATAAATACTAGGCTTTCAATTTATATGCCGATAAATCAACATGACAATGTGAGGAATGTTTGATAGTGTAGAGGAACCATCTCATGAGATGTGAGTAGTTGGACACTATAAAACCATTTGTTTCCTACCATGCATGTTTGATTTTGTGAAAATATCTAGCCTACATGCCCACTCTATGAATCCATTATTCTCCAAAATATTCCATGAAGTATAGTTTGGTGTCTCTATAGTCATCAATAAACATGTAAGCCTTTATGTTTGTGTCATGTTCATCTAATGATAATACATGAGAGATCCAAACTTGTCCAACATATCTCACTTGGTGGAGCAATCAGTTGGATGAGTAAGCGATAGGTTGTGGTTGCTTTGTCAAGTACTAAAGATGAGTATATGATAGCTACTCATGCTTGTAAGGAAGCCATTTGGCTTAAGAGACTATGTTTATATATAAAAATTAAAAAAGGTATAGTGACAATTTATTGTGGCAATCAAAGTGTGATTTTCCTAACTAAGAACTTGACATTTCATGTCAGAACCAAGCACATTGATGTACAATAGCATTTTGTTAGAGATATGGTCGAGGATGGTAGTGTGAAACTGGTTATGGTAGATACTTTGATGAATGTTGTCGATTCTTTAAATGATCCTATGAGCATAGAGAAGTTTAGATGGTTTTGAAATCTATGGGCCTCATGGCTCCTAGCGATTAAATTATAGTGTTGATACTCCCTTGGCTCTTGCAAGGTGTTCGACAAATAGGATAATGTTAGGAAAATAATGTATCAACCTTGTAATTACACAAGGCTACTATTTATAGTAATTTTACATTTGACTATAGATTGATGCAAAATTTTCCCCAAATCTTTAGATTGGCTAAATAATCATGTTCGTAAAGTTTCATCACAAGATCATGTTTGGATTCAAAGATATTAAAGTTTTCATTTTTTAAAGTTTCAAAGTCCATTTTGAAGGCCTTAGAGGCATTAAATTTTGGGCTTGAAAGTGGTCATAATCAATGTATCCAATTATATCTTGATAGAGCGCTTCACAAGTTTTCCAATGGTTTAAAAAATTCATCAATTGGACACCTGAATCAAAAGTTATGGCTTCTAGAAGTTGGTCTCTTGAAATAGGGATGAAAAAACATGTTGAACACATAAATGAGTTATAAGAGGGGAGTTATATGTGGTGGTGTGTGTTTAGACGCATCATAGGAATTTGTTATTGGAGATAAGGATGGGCACCACTTTTTAGGCAGGTTTAGCTCATGGTTTTGTAATACCGTTTGATGATTTTGTGTATTGTATCTCCTATATATTAGGTGCATGAGATGGAGGTTGTGTGTAAGATTCTTATAGCTGTTGAGTTGCCTCTAAATCTTTGGTTGGTGTTACTCTTGTGAGAAATATTTATTTGCGAGTATATTGTAATCTTATTGATTTATGAATAATATATTAGGCGAGTTTTGGAGTGTGGGTTTTTTCTCCCAAAAGGGTTTTCCCCACATTAATCACTGTGTTGTGGTATGAAAATTATTCATGTTTAAGTTTTTGTCATTGTTCAAATGTAAATTTTTTTTGCATAACCCTCCTCTCAAGATTAGTGTAGGAAATTGTTTCGCTACCTTAGCTTCCTTACAAGAATGTTAGGAAAATAATTTCTCAACCTTGCAATTACACAAGGTTACTATTTATAGTAAGTTTACATTTGAGCATGGATTGATGCAAATTTTTCCCTAAAGCTTCAGATTGGCTAAATAAGCATGCTCGTAAAGTTTCATCACAAGATCATATTTGGATTTGAAGATATTAAAGTTTTCATTTTTCAAAGTTTCAAATTCCATTTTAAAAGCCTTAGAGGTATATTTTTGGCTTGAAAGTGGTCGTAACCAACATAGTGGGTTATAGCTTGATAAGTATCTAAATCTTTAATGCAACCGCTTTTTAGATATTTGTTGGAGTTCTCTTTTTAATAATTCTAAAATCTCCGTTATTGAAGACCTATATGAAGCACAAAACTCTTTACGAGAAATTCAGTCATAAATGTAAAGAATTAGAAAAATAATGAGTCTTCAACCTACAAGACTAAATGGAGAAAATAATGAAGTAGAAATTACAATTAAAAACTCACAAAAAAACACACACAAAAAGATGATTTAGTTCACATAAAATTCATTAAAATGTAAGTTACAAATAAATACATTAAAAATAGAATTTAAAACACAACCACTCTATCTAGGTAAACCTTTGATTGAGTGATGAGAGAAAATTTATCTAAAACTTTTGTTGAACTCAAGAAAAATGATATTGCTTGAAAATATCTATGTGGATTCTCTTAATTCGGGCAACATAACATTAGCATTCATTACATTATAAAATGATAGAATATTGTTGCATTAAAAAGTGACCATAAAATTTATAAATTTTTGGGAATAGATATGGATGGTTGAAATTATTAGATTGCATGGATTGTAGAGTGAATATGGAGAGGTGACAATCATGGAGGAGTTAAATTTTTATTAAATTTTAATTAAAATAAAGATTATTACTCAACTAAATTTGATGAATGAGTTAAAAATTCATTTGCATGAAACAATTAACTAAGTGCATGGAACAATTGAAAATTAATTAATTAATCAACTACTAATAAAAATAATAAATTAACAGTTATATATAATTAATTAGCTAATTATTAATAATTAGTTAACTAACTAATAGTAATTAATTTAATTAATCAATGGGTGAGGGCCCTGGTTCGATTGGTTGAAAGCATCCTATTATAGGCAAGTGGTTACAAAGTCCATTCCCCTCATCCATGTGGTACTAAAGGGCATGTCATGTCAACATCACCAACCATGTTAAAATTTTTGCTTGGCGCACTATAGGTTAAAAAGGCTAAGGTGAGGTTAGAGGGGCTAAGGTGATTCCTGTAGTATAAAAAAATTGAAAAAAATAATTTAATTAATTAACATAATACAATTACATAGGGAATTAATTAATAAATTGATTAATTAATGTGGTGATGTAGGGGAAATTGACTAGGATGAACTAATATGTATAATTGTTGATAGAAATTAATATAATTTAGGTGTTTACAAGCTCCATAGGAGGATCCAATATATTTACATTTGTTATCCTTCTTATTAACCTTTCCAAACAAATGATGTAATCAACTACACTCCCATGATTATAGGTTTTACACGTGTAGTTCCTAGAGTTCTTCCACCTATCCATAAGAAGCAAGTCATAAGTACCACAAAAGATTAGTAATTTTTTGCCAAAATGATTAATTCCCCCAATACCTTATTAATTTTTGGTCTATTGATGGTTTTTTGTGTAACATGCCAACCCTTCTATGAAGTAAAAAATTCTAAATTTACACCTTGCGAGGAAATATATAAGGTAACAAGTTATTGCAATAAATTTTTTCTTTTTTTTATTGAGAATATACGAACAAGATGCCATATCATATTACAGTAAAGATTTCATTTCATTACAATAACTTCACAAGTTACAAAAATACAAGAATACATACACTTACATACATAGCTCCAATGAGCTTTAGAACAAGTAGTTGTAAGATGGTCCATGATCCTTCCTTTCAAATCTTGGTTCTTTTGTCGTCTGATGTGGAGGAGAAGCATCACTTAGGCACTTTTCCACCAACCACAGACTCATAATGCAGCCCCCACACCCTTCCCTTCAATGAAGAGATTGGTAGAGTAATCGATAATGACAACCAACTGAGCATAGTGTTATGTCGTACATAACTAGAATTTGTAATCCCACAATCTCTGTCTAGCATGTAATACTAAATCATGGTGAACTGACAATGTTAGTATCGGTAGTCACACAATCTAGAGTGGAGTCTCAGACATTACACTACTTTGATCAAAGAATTCTCATTTAGTACTTTGAATGAAGTCATTTATCACATACACTACTTAGGGTCGATTTGACTTAAGACTATCTTAAGATACGCATAGGTATTTCCTTCAATGGTAGTCCTTCATCCCAGATAACCTACAACCATATTAATCTACTTGGAATAAACCTACTTAAATTATAGTAAGTGCACAAGCTAGGTATTTCCTTCAATGGATAGTCCATCATCCCAAAGATAACCTATATACTTGGAATAAACCTACTTACACACAAGTGCACAAACTCCCTCCCATACTAGATTATCTATCCTAGGAGTAAACACAAGCTTTCATAGTTAAATCAGTAACTTAGCTAAGTGTGCCATATGTGCCTTTCATGTTCAATCAAGCCTAGTATATAATACTTATGATAAACATCCATCTTCTACTATGGAGTAAATACAAACACATTGCATGGTCTCAATCAAAGAATTTCCATATCCAAAAGATGATTCCATTCGAGACTATCACCTCTTTGACTAAAAGGGTTTACACTATGAGCCTACTCTCGTCAATACAATATCTTTGTATTTAAGTGTGTATTGACACTAATCAAGCAACAACTCTAACCCACTAGGTTTCGCTAAACCTTTTAATCCTGAAGTAACCCACTAGTTATTTATAATCAAATAACTAGCTATGAGCAACCCATGTTCAAACATATCTAGTATAATTAAATACCTATGTCATCAACATATCCAATATAGTTAAATACCTATGTCAAACAATCTCTCTTATTAGGGAGTACTTAAAAACATAATATGAAGACAACATAATAGCTTCAACTTCCTTTTCAAAATAATCTAAATTCTCTAATGCATATATTGGGAAAGACATCTCAACCATGCATGCAGGACACATCATTCAAAACTAAAATAACAAAGAAGAAGAGATCCTCATGCAAGTTATTGCTTTCCAACTAAAGACAAAAATGTAGCCCTCTCCCAACAACAATTAGCTTGAAATCAACTTCTCAAAAATTTCACAATTGAACTATCTCTCTCTCAAGTTGATAGCTTACTCCTCTCAAATATCTCTCCCTCACAAAGTTTGTAAAACTCACTCTCTTTCTCTCTTAATGCAAAGCAAAGTATGGTTGGGAAAATACAAAATTATGAATTGAAAAAGATGTATAATCTCTTTTAAAGAATGTGTCCCTCATAATGAAATGGTTCAACTATTTATAGAGCAATCAATTAACCTCAAAGCCTACAGTTTAGGCATGTAAAATGACAACAAGCTTCATGCAATGTAACTTAGCTAAAAGGTGGTGAACAAATAAGCTTAGACTCAACAAATCCTCCTACAGATCGACTAGTTTCCATGGAAGCATTTCAAAGACTTATTCCAAATGCACATGGAGAATTCAAATTGCTACAAGGAGAAGACATCTATAACAATTCAAACTCAAAGGTGGTGTCATTTGCTATTCTATTTCCCTCACATTTGGCGCCATCAAACTCAGTCAACTTCCATTATAAGACAACAGGTTTCTATCGACCCCTTAGGTAAATGAATCGACAAGAACAATTTAATATGTGAGACAAATTCAAGCATGGTCTCATTAAACACGTCAACCAAGTCGAGCAGTCTACAACCATCAATATCAAATGCAATGCTATGCCATATATCATGTGCCATTCACTATGACAATCAGTTTCCACTAGTAGTCAAAAGCTTTTAAATCGGCTTCATTTGACATAGTCAATAATGACTATTATTGACCTCTATTCCCTTGTCTCCATCGACTATAAACAACCTTTGATTAGATATTGAATAGACATCTAAGCATAGCTAATGCCTTGCATTCTAAGGTCACATAATAACTAATGCGTGGAATGCTTATACACAACATATTCAAACACACCATTCTATTCTCTTGGGTGCTTCACACCAAGTGTGCAATCACTCTCTTTACTCATGCATTAGTCTCTACCATTCTCCATTGTGTTTGAACTTAGCATATCACAATGCTATGTGTTAAAATTATCTCTACCCACGAGCCTCAATGAGCATTGTATTGGATTAGACTTATTCTTCTCTTGATATGGTGTGTGTAGTCTATCCTTCACTCGCATCATTCACTGATGATGTTTTTGTTTCCATACACCATGCATTGTAAGTAATACAATAAGGCATGGTCTGCATTTTCTACTTATGCGCCTCCTACTACCATGAATCCATAATAATATATATATATATATATATATATATATATATATACATTATTAAATATATATATGTATATAGATTCATGAAATCATTCTCCATGATATGTAACTTATAATTACTTCACAAATACACACACACACACATATATACACTTGACGCATCATGTATATATAAAATATATCTTCAACAGTCCTAAGTTTACTAACCCATACATTCCTTATATTATATACTCTCTCTATATATATTCTTATCCACATAATATATACCCATTCCATTGAATGTATAGCTCTTATAATCATATCCCACAAATAATAATACGTGTATATATTTGTACATATATACTTATATATGTACACTTCTCCAATAAGCATTAACTCTTGCTAGTGTATTTGTGTACATATACAAGCATATTCATTATATGGTAATATGATAGTCAAGTAATCCATTCGACAACAAATGATTATGACCTTGTGACTATACACATATATATATACATATAGTCGTTTCCTCGTGTATGTACCTCTATGAGTATTTCTACTCACATACATGTGCATTTGCTAATGCTCTCATACACGAGTTTGTGTATATATATTTATATATATGCCCATATACATGCTACATTTTACGTTCATATGAAACAATGTAAAGATAACCATTCATAAGGCCCAAAGACTCCACTTCAAGCATAATCAACACAATGTCATAAGGAAGGACTCAAAGCTCAAACAAATAAGCATCACTCAATAATGCATGCAATAGTAAACAAGACTCTCAAATGCAGACATATCAGCTAGGGATGATGTACTTACTACCCACAAACCGACTCAACTCAATCATTCTAATGTGGTGTGTGTATATGCTCAGATAGTTTACTTTTACCGGTTACCTGACCAAGATCTTCTCCCGAGTGATACTTCCCCTCCGCCTGGAGGAATGGAACACATACCTACATTCACTAACACATGCACATGGTAGTCAATTGTTCATAATATATGCAACATATTTGAACATCTCCAAAGTTAGAATAATAATAATTCAATAACCTTTCATTCACATATATGCAGTATTTCACCATGAATAACATAAACTTAGATATCATCAAATGAGACAATCATCAAATGAGATAACATTCATATTGATAACAAGGTACAAGAATAATTAATTCATCTTCATAATTCACATTACACTCACATTTTACCCTATTTAGTAATAGTAAATAGTAATTACACAATTTGGGGTGTAACATTTTGCTTCCTCTAGCCATAAATGATTGATATCCTTTTTGTTGCTTAATAGTTTAGTTTATTTATTTGTAGTCCTAGCATTGAAGTTCTCATAAGAATGACTTTAACATGCCAAGAGTACTTTGATATATCTTTTTTTTAAGGCTGCAAAAGGATCCTTCCCATCCATCTTACTACTTTTGTATATTTTTTAATCTTGTGGAGAAAAATAGCAAGTTGTCATTCTAATGTGCTCTCTATTTTCTATTATTTTAATCCAACTATATTGCTCATTTGTGTCTATTTTTTCAACTATATGTTGCCCCAAAATTTTCTTACTAACACCAAATTATACCTCCACAACCTTTGTCATTTCCCATTGCTTCATTCCAAATGGTCATTTTCATATAACCTTAAAAAAAAGGAGTCTTGCAACCATTATGCTTATGAGTTTTCATGAGATAATTTATGTCTTTTCCCTTCACAATAGACCCTAACCCATGAAAATTTATCCATGAGTACCCTCTACAATTTCAACACACTAACTCTAAGTGGTCTTGGGTAAGGTCTAATTTCTATTTACTTTGAGGTTGAGTCATAATAGTAGCCTTGCTTCTTTTTAGCCATGCTTACTTTGTTTCCTCTCTTGTTTTTCATAATTTCATTACTCTCTCTTTGTTGCCTTCCTATTGTGTTTTGGTGATTGTTACCTATTTTTAGCTACAATTCAAAAAGGTAGAGCTGAATTGCATTCAGTATTCAAAGGTACTTAAGTGGTTACAAAGTTTTTCTACTAAGTATTCATTGCTGAAACAAATTTGATTACTCTTGAATTTTCAGTATTATTATGCAAGTAATTGTAATAGAGAAATCATAAAATTGCATAATGTTTGCTGTTTTATTCATATTGTACAAACCAAAGTCCCACACAAGCCGCGAGAGTAACTTCATTTGATTTTCAAATCAAATAATGAATACAAGAAAAGATTGTATATCATACAACTGGAAATAAATAGGCATAAGATAGAAGGTGATTTGTCATTGCTTGAAATGATGAATCGCCGTTACACTTGAAGTCTTTAGTTGTTGTGCCCCGAATTGATCTAGCTCTAAGCTCCAAAAGCATTTGCAAGTATGATGAAAGGTGGTGTTAGAGAAATGAAAAATCATATCCTACCTCATGCCTACGTAACCAACATAAATATAACACACATCCAATCAGGCACCCATCAGATGATTTCACTATTCAAAAGGCATAAAGATAAGAGGAAGCTTTCAACTTCAGTTATTTTGCTAACATGTTTGTTCACTGTGCAGGAACAGGTTCATTATGTTTGTGATCATTTTTTTTATTAGATATGTGGAGCAAAATGGGCTCCCACAAGGGTTGAGCCTGACATTTCAAAATGACACCTCTCATTCACATCATTATTTGAGAGTTATCAGATATTCAATTATAGTCATTAAAAGGACTGTTGTAACAAGAAAGATTCATAGAAGCAACCTTTGATTCATATGTGATGAAAATAGATTGAGAAAATCATTCTATTGCTCACCATTTAGAAGAACAATCAGAGACATGTTGAAAAGGCATCAACTGCATTTGTTATCTCAGTTTTAGCTCTACTTTATGTTCATATTGTATTTACATAAAGTATGGAGCCCCTTTACACTGAAGGGAAAATAGAGTATCAAAAGTCATTCAGTTGATTTTGGTAACCCCATACATTCACATGAAAAACATACTCAATAGATGCAAAAGAGCAGTCATATAAATGCAATGAGTTGCTGCCATAAAGTTGATAAAGGTATAATCATGCTAGTACAATTGATAAACCAACAAGTTTGTTAAATACAGTGGAATAGTTCAAGATATGTCTTCATCATCACATAAATTCATAACACGATGGCCATTTGTTTATACCTACATTAGATATTTAGCTATGATGATGTTTCAATCACAATGCATATGGCATAAAAACAGTTACCAGTGTTCTCTATCTAATGCAAGTGAAGTACATAACCATGAGTAACAGTCACATTTAAACCTCTTGAACATTCATAAGGTATAGAAGAAGACAACACATAAAGAATCATGTGGAATAGGAACAAGTGCACATTGTCAAGCTACAAGTAATGCAGATTAAGATGTTCCTAAGATCAATATGCCATCAGTGGTAAAACATGGTCATAAATGATGGTTACATGCATAAGAATGCATCTTTCAAAGGTTCAAGGGTGAGCAGGGAC
The DNA here is from genome assembly GCA_007115665.2 of Sequoiadendron giganteum. Lineage (NCBI taxonomy): Eukaryota > Viridiplantae > Streptophyta > Pinopsida > Cupressales > Cupressaceae > Sequoiadendron > Sequoiadendron giganteum. The sequence goes on along the minus strand of CM021103.1, from coordinate 695,217,236 downwards.
TATAAGGTATGAATGCATAACTAAAGGACAGTAGATCAAAGCAAGTATTGATAACACAGTGAGCTATAGGTGTGCAGGACATCACAAATGATTAAATCAAATAGTCCATGTAACTAAAAGCAAAGGAATTACTACATAGAACTATAGGGCACCATCATCAAAGAGAGCAACTCACATAAGCTACAAGTCTACATGACTGCAATAGGCAAGATCCGAATGATGAGGGGCTTACCTTCACTTCTTTTTTGAAATACATTCAAAACCCTTTGAGCAAGCTTCATAATCTCTTTGATGGAAGCCTCCAAGCAGAGAATAAGCATTGACAAAGCGAAGCACAAAAAAACACATCAGACATAGCCACAAAGGCCACAACCTTAAAGCCTGAAGTTGCTTTCAAGATTCGAGGCCAAGCAACTATTCACCATGGCGGCGCGACATAGAGAAAAGTGCTTTGCAAGAATGAAAAATTATGAAATGATTCTAGGATTCAAGCTTTTTTTCCCTAATCAGAATGATAGCACTTTTTTATCTTTGTTTTAGCAAAATCATTGTGATTATTACCTTTAAGGTATTGAATATTAAATCAATAAACCTAATAGTGTGCATGGAGCTCGAGAAGTATTCATAAGGTGGTCGATGGAATTATATGCTAATGCATATATTTATGGTAAATTTTGAATAATATGCCAAGTGTGGTGCCCAATGTGTGAGTGGGTGCATGGAAGAGCGCGAGAGTCATAAGGGATTAAGTTTAGTTTATGCAACTAATTTTAGTATTTTTCCCATCTAATTTTAAATGCCTTTCATTTTTTTTAAATATTATTGAAATGGACTGTTCGAAAAGGGAAAAATACTAATTTTTTTTTGCTCATGCACAAAGTGGATCTTGAGTTTCTTAGTTATCTGATCATGCAAATGGTGAGGTTTTCTTTCAATTCTATATCAGTTCACGAGATATTTTGATTATGCACACGGGGAGGTGGAGTTTGGTGCTTGCTTTTCCATTTTACTTCAGTTACGAGCCTTTCTTTTCAGGGTTTTTGCTTTTGCTCGGATTTCACATTGGAGATGCATATATTTTCACTTGGAATTAGCATTCAGTTCCACCTTTTGGATGCTTTATGCATACCTTATTGTATATATTGGAAAAAGTTATTTTTTTCCTCTAGTTCTTATTTTTTCAACCTTTGCATTCTGCAAAGAGAAATATCTTGTAACTCAGTTTTTAGTTTCAAATTAATATATTCAATAGGTTTTACAGGTTATCTTAGAGTATCAATTATAAAGTGTTCCTTCTTTCATTATTGCATTTTAGTATTAGCCTTCTCAGATTTAGGAGTTTTGTATTTGTTGAATGTTTTAGATTCAAATTTAATGTGTTTAATTTCAAAACCTTTAAACTCCTGTCACATTCATGAATGCATGTACACGATTTTTTTTTTTTAGTTACAAGTCATAAGTTGTGCTGTTAATTTATCCTCTCCTTTAGGTTGTGAAACATTATTTTCCTTCATAAAGAATGGATTGCTAGGCCTTCTGATGAAACACTTATGCGATTAAATTGCCCAATTTGAGTTGTGAAGATAGATTTCATAATAATTAGTTGTGAATCAATATTTTTATTGAGTATTTATTAGGTGCATCACCCAGATTTAAGTTTAGTTTATGCATTCATTTCAATATTTCTTCCCTTTTCCCAACCAATTATGTTAAATTATTAGAAAAGCATATAAGAAGCCGACCTATAATTCAGAGGTTTACTTTCGAATAAGATACCCACAACCTGAAAGTAATCCAATGTTACATGGGATTGAAGAGTTTTACAACTTTGCATGCGGGTGCAAATCCCTGTGATAACAGTGATTTAGGGCATGAAATTGATGATGATTGCATTTCTATTTTGGAACGATGCCCATTTTTCCTCATTCCTTGTTGCTCTTACTTATTCAATTCTCCTCTTCAATTTTTTTTCTTGTATTGGTGTTAGGTCTTCATCTAGGAAGAAACATGAGCCTTTTAAAATACCTCTTTTTCTTAAAAGTTGTTTCTTGCCATTTATTGTTATCATGCCAACTTTGATAAGTCTATTACTTTCTACCTTTATTTTCCCACTCCCCTTGCTCGATAAATTTTCCCTTTCTATTGCTTTTTATCTCTAAGAAAGTCACTAGTAAGATTGAGTGCACTTTTAGTTTCTCCATAATCTCTCACTCCTCTAATGATTATATTTTTTATCTTGTCATTCCTTGCATTATGTTATGTTTCTTGTGATTCATAGTGCTTTGTGTTTCCTTCCAATGCCATATCTTTTGGCCCTTTAAAAAATCATGCCCTTGATTTTGCTACCTTTAAGAAGTTACTTGTGATTGTTTCTTTCATCTTCATTCCATGAGTGTGTTCTTGTTGTGGTATTTTCATTTGAACTCTTGCACCTTTTGGATTTTCCATGCCCATGTCTATTTTTGTTGGTTCTTGCAAGAGTTGCCAACCTTGCTTCATGATTTAGAGCTCATGTTTTCCTACCCTCAATGCTTCTTGGAGCATTGCTACCTATTCCTTTAAAAAATTATCTTCTTTTAGAGATTTATTTGTTGTTATGATACATTGAAGCTTATAACAATATTCTTGCTCCCTAATTCCAATACTTTACAATCTCTCTTAATATTCATTAGCTCCTCAATCCTTCCTTTGACATTCAGTAGCTCTTAAACATATGATTTTATCGATCATGTAAGAGGTGTTGATGTAAGACTATAAATTTCTTTGTTTTCTCCTTCACCTCCTTTTTTTTGGTTTATCTTTGAACTTTATAATTCAATTTATTTTAATAGATTTTTCAATATATTTCTTCCTTTAAATCAATTTTCTTCTTGTCCATTCTATACTGCTTTACATTACCTAAAAGTCACTTGCTTTACATTGACTAAATCTCTCATTCTATTTTTATCCTATAGACTTGCCTTGGATAATTTTTTTTCCTTGGATGATGTGAGTCTTGCCAACTTAAATATTTGCTTGTGTTTTCCTTTTGAATTTTGTGATGATTTATTTGTGGTATTTCCAATAGGGAAAATGAACGAATAGTTGAGCATGTTCCAATAGTTGTTATAGTGTTTGTTGATTCAATGTCTAATATTTTTAATAATATTGTATCAATAATTGTGATTTGAAAATTATTAGTATTGATGATGAGTACCCATAAATGAATGAAATGTATTCCTTAGATCCAAAAAACAACAAATCATGTGATGCCACATCAACACACCAATAAAACATGACTTACTGCACAACTATAGGTCTAACTTTTTCTGGGGCGTTTTTGAACATATCGACAAAAAATATGTTTAGTAAACTTTTATACAGAAAAAAAAGAAATCATTTAAAATTTTCACCTAAAATTTTGAGAAATGCAAAATTAAAATACTAGTGTGTCCTCTCTCCTATATAGTCCTCTCTCCTATGTTGTCCTCCATGCAGAAAAAATGAAGAAACAAAATAGAGTACATAGAAATAAAACTCACTTTTGCCTGCCTAAAACCCTTCACAGGACCCACTACGATGTGGCTTGCTGAGCAGCCGGACCCACCTCCTTTGTCTTCAAGATTTACTGCTCGAAATCGGCACGCCGGAGCCGACCGTTAATCATAAAGCTAATCATAAAGCCCTTGGATCGTATCCGAGTTCTCTATGTGGAATCACAGTCAATTTTTCTATTGCTTGCATGCACGTAAATAATAATAAGAAATCTCTTTAACGTGTGGAATGTGGAAAGCGATTAGAAATGTTCTCATTTGAAGCGAACTTTTGCGTTTTAGCTTCTCGCAAACACCCAATAAAATGGGTCCAGTACCCTGCGGTTCCAAGTCACTTATCCATCTTTTCCGTTTCTTCTCAAGGGAGCTCTGTTTAAAAAGTAAAATAGCTTCAGGGTAAAGCAATAATATCAGCCTCAAACTAGCCATTTCCATTTATGATGCATATATATAGGATGTATTGAATTTAATTTGTGAGATTGATCAAGTCCAGAAATTAAAAAAACAGAGTTTCCTTCATGTATTGAATCACATGTGGAGATTGTTCAAGCCTCATCACACAACCAAAAAAGGAAAAAAGTACATCTTTTGGGTTCGCTCGAAATTGTGTGGTGCGGAGGAAATAATAAATTTTAGGGAATTTTCCCAATGATTTTCAACTGGTTTCCATTTCTGGTGTTGGTTTTTGCCTCTCCGAATAGAAGCTCCTTCGTTGCCTGCTAAATATTGTGTTGGAGAAGAGGAATCGATAACAGTTAGTATTCCTTCCTAATGATAAATTGGGTGGCAGTTCTGAGATTGGGTTTTGCCTTCATTGTCATTTTCCCTAATTGGGTATGCTTAGCACAAAATGGGGATAGATCCCCAACTGTGAATGTGGGTGCTCTTGTGGCCTATAATTCCACTATTGGGAGAGTGGCCAAAAAGGCCATCGAATTAGCTGTAGAAGATGTCAACAATGATGAAACTTTGCTCAATGGAACCCGACTTGTGCTCACCATGATGGACTCCAATTGCAGTGCTTTCATTGGCACTTCAGCAGGTATGTTAAGTTTCTCTAGCTCGTTCACTATAGAGTTTTATATTTACTAACTTGGTCTAAAGTCGTTTCTTTCTGTTTAAAGGAACGAACTGAAGAGAATTTAATATAATTTTGCAAGTTTTTGTAAGCTAACTGTCCGCTAAACTGCTGATAATCATAATTATTGGTTCAAGAAAGAGCTGTACCTTTAGGCTTCTGAGTACAGGAAACCTGTGATTGTAGGAGGATATCACCAGAGTCTCATTTGCTCTGCCACAGCAAAGAAAAATAAGTAGCATCCCAAAACTGCCCGCCTACCTGCTCTCTTCCAGTTGCAAAAGATGAAAACAAGAGAAGGAAGTGTAAATGAAACAGTGGAAATCCAAAAGTCAGACTTTTTCTAGGGTGCCCATGAATTTGTAGTGTTTGTTGCTACTTTAACATAGGCTTCTTGACTTTGAACTGGTGAGGCTCAGCGATTAAACACATGCCCGCACTTATTAGCATTCCTGGTTTGAGGTTGGCTTCTGGAGAAGATCTTTATCACGGAAAATTCACTTATTGCTGTAAGCAAGTGCCCTTAATGGCCCTGGGTTTGCACTTGATTACAGGATGAAAGATCCCAGCCCTGCGAACTGTAAAATTCTAACGGTCTCACCCAAGAGGCTTTGCTATAAAATTCCCCAATCGATTTTTTCCCAATTTTTTTTGCCTTTTTCTCATTAGATATTTTGTCAAACAGTTAACATAATAGTCAATATAAATAGTTTCATGTCTGCAGTTTGGATACTGGTTGATTTGCAAAGTTCATAGATATCTTCCACTATGTTTGGCATGCATGAGCAGAATTAAATCGAAACCACACTTACGAAATTGAGCAATAATATGAACAGAAATTGTTTCTTTAATTCAACAGTTTTCAGGTTCTCACACTATAGCAGGTTACAACAAAATGAAGATTAATTATCTGAACTGGTATGATGCAGATCGAGAATGGGGAACCTTATCAGGCTACCCAATCTCGCAGCCAAACCACTTTGAATTCAAACTCATACAACATATTATTACCGGGCAATGTAAATCTGCACAAACTAATTCAATTACAATTTTCTTAATTTAATGACTTTTGGTTACAGCAGAATAGATTACAATTTTAAAATGATTTGTTTGTATTTCCAGCTACACTAGAATCGCAATGCCCCTGCACACTGAAATCTGAGTTTTCTTTCCTCTAATTCCATCACCCCTTCCAGGCACTTACAACAACAAATTAATTTTGATTATTCTCATTTCCACAGCCCTTCACTGCCAACTAGAAGTGAATTTTGAAATTGGTCTGAATTTTAATTTTAATCTCCTCCCAACAACCTCTACACCTACCCTCTCCAATGTCTTTCATTTTCCCTAGAATGTCAAGAGAATTTCATGTAGAATTTTATTTCTTTTCTTTATCCATTTGATTTTTTTATTCCTCTTTTGAATCAGATGCCTCCTTGCCTGACAATTTTGGAATAAAAGACTTATAATATACAAAATATAGACAATTCAACCGTTGAGCACATGAAATTGAATAATACACAAGAGATAATAAAAATTGAAATTCCTCCTCTTCGCCTGAAAATTCACTCAACATTTTATCAAATAGTGACAACAATGTCATTAAAATTTGATTGTGCCTGCAAACACCAAAATTTCACCCTACACCAAATAAAATAATTAACCAAAACCAAAAGTGAGATAAAATATGTTTTTGGGTTGATGTGGATTGCTTGTGGACCTGAATGCTCCTGCATAAGACATGTTGGGTAAGAAAATTTGTGAGCTTGGGCTCACAAAATGGAGTTGAGTAGTAGAACTACTCTTCCAAGTTGCAAACAACTTGGAACACACTCCTATACTTTGATTAGTACCCTACATAAATTCTTTTTTCACCTTTTCCAGCATTTGGATGGAACATTGTAATGTCCCCCTTTTTGGCGTGATCTTGTTTGATGGTGGTTAGCCTATTACTTAGACTCTCGTAGGCTGACAAGATTGGGTTAGAGGGTCAGTGGCCTTATTTGGTGGGTTTTGTCGTTTCCATTCCTTGAGTTCAGTGATTGGCTCACAGCAGGCCTTGGCAGTGCAATGATTGACAGTTTCTGACGGCACGTCGATATGATGAGTTATGAGGGAGATATTAATTTTCTAGTGTATTAAAGTGTTTTACTCTATTTAATGGAATATTATAAAGTCGACTTGATTTTATAATAAAGTATCACTTAAATTTATTTAAGTGAAAAATTAAAAAAAACACTTTATTGAAAAGGGCGCCCAATATTTAATTATTAAACTATTGAAAGTTTAAAATACATTTTAAAATGTATTTTAAAGTGAGGATGGCATCACTTTTGGGAATGCGTGCCTTTTTGAGCATATAAGGCAGCCAAAGGAAAATTCAAACTCTATTATTGATAACTTGACATTTTCTCTGGCTTTGGCTAAATACTGATTTCTCTGAGACAAGGGTTTCAAGGAATTTTATCTCTGGAGAGCGACAATTCTTCACAGATTGGTGATTGTGAGACTGTGAAAGATCAGTTGAATGATTGCATCCATGGGAGCTTGACTTCAGGAGTTCTACAGTGTTTCAAACAGGGTTTTCTGTACAGGTTCTTTCAATTTACAATAAGGAAGAGGGCTTCTTCATCATAGACGTCTCCTTTAGGTTCCTCTACAGTTTACAGTGTTCATTACCAGTTTCTTGCTTGGCCGTACATTTCAGCCTTGGGAAATGTGCCACCAGGAGGTTAGGTGTGTGAAGCTTCTTGTTGAATCGCCTTCTTTCTTGCATCCTTTTGTGCCCCTTTCTTGATGTCCACCCTTCAAGACTGCTTGCATCCGGTTTCTGTTGGGGAGAAGTCAGGTTTGTAGCTCCGGTGTCCTATTTTGCCAGTTTTCACCATTTTCGGCTAGCAAGCTTGGATAATTTCTTAATTAAATAATCTGGAGGCTTATGGGTACGTTTATTGTTTGTAATCTTATTGTTAGGGTTATTTAATACTCTCTGCATTTACACTTGATCAATATTAGCTCAGATTCTTGTTTTATGAGCTTTTATATGCTGTCGCCCCTTCTATTTTTCTCTAGAAAATTCTCTAAAAAACTTAAAACACAAAAGATAAGCAATTTAACACAGGGGTTTGAGAGAGAGCCAATTGGGCTCATCACAAACATTTACCATACTCCTTCGCCAAATCTTCTCTTCATTTTTTTTCCTTTCATATAATTTCTTCCACCATAATTGAACTCCATCTCCAATTACGACTTCCTCTTATTTTTTTTCTCGTGGTATTCAACCCACCATGAACCGTCCACCTCCACCAAATTCCATTCTCATCTTCCTCCTTTGTGGGAATTAACCCACCACAATCCATCCTCCTCCTCCAATAACATTCTTCCTCTTCAATTTCTCTTCTTTCCATACCAACGAAATGGATTTTTCTAGGCTGCACCTCAACCCTTAACACTTCCATGCTTTCCTCCTCTACTCTCTTTAATTCAATTTGATGCAAAACATCATACACTTCACAATTACAAAACGTAGATAAATCAAAATTTACCTCATCTTTTATTGCTGTCGTGATTTTTCCTCTTTCTCCTACAGCTGCAACTCTTTTGTCTTCATCATTCCCCATCATCTTCATCTTCGTGTCCTCCAAAGGACTCACCATTGTTGGAACTCATTTCTCTCTTTCAAAGTTTATAACTTTATATTGCCTCTCTACCACTGCTGCAAATTTTGTTTCTCTTTCTTTTTCCATGCCTCCAACTAGGCATGCTCTTCCCACTTCATTCACCTCTTTGTCACTTCTTTGCACAAGAGTCTCCTCAAGCCTCATTGCTGCAACCTATGCCACACTTTCATCTTGCACATCAGTGTGGGCTGCTCCCACATGTTCACCTCTCCACAAAACCTTTGTCAAAGAGCTATAATGTTGCCCCTTATTTTTCCCACCCTCAAGGGCATCCAATCTTGCCTGGATTTTGGTTATTTCTTCATAAATAAATTCTGAAAATCTACTTTCTCACTGCTCTATGTATGAAATTCTTAAAGGTCTCTTCATGAACCATCTCATCCTTTTCCTGGAAGACATTTTCTCACTCTCCCAATCTACAACTTCTACAACCTACACACAGACAATTTCTAGAGCCAATGCTCTTTGCAATTGCAAGTACTTTCTGCAACAAAATTTACACTTACACTATCCTCTACCTAACAAAGACTCTGGAAGATGCTCTTCTCAAACCCCCTCCACCTGCTTTCTCTTAGTGGAGGAAGTTTATGCACCTTCTACCTGACTTTATCTCCACTGGAGGATAGCCAACAACTTCATATACAAAACAAACTTTACAGTTGCAAAATAAAATCAAATATTATTCCACATAATACTCACCTCAACACATTTTGCAGCGAGAAACCATGCGCTGTTATCACCAATTCACCAATTCTATTCAACATCTCAAACTTTTGTTTTTCTCAACGATCCTCAAACCTTGCTTTGATACCAATTGATGCAGATCAAGAATTGTTGAGGATTGATTCATGTCAATCTGTCTGAAGATCTTCGGCTAGAGATTCAATCTAAAAAAGGTAAAACATTTATATCTTTCTATTTCCAGATTTTAAGTTCTTATGCTGAATGTGCTGATTGCAGAACATTAATTGATTTCTATGTTTGCATATCAAAGTGGGATCTGCCATTTATATGTTATTGAGACACGCCTCTAAGAGACGCGTCTCATGAGAGGATGTGTCTCCACAAGTGGAGGCATGTCCACTCATGGGACGTGTCTCTTAGGGCGCGTGAGTTCTAAGAGAACTTACTAACATTCGTTAGTAATGCTGACACATAACCTCCTGTTTTATTTAATGCAGATCTTTAATATTTTATATTTCGATTTATATTAACATCATTTAATATTTCGAATTTATAAATATATATATTCATAAATTCGATTTTACTTATATTTCAGAAATATAATTATGAAGAGCAATCTGATCTAATATAAATAAAGATAATGCTTTCAGCAATCAATATTTATATCTGACCTGAGCTATTATTCATTAACACTCCCTCTTAGCTAGGGAAGATATTTCAAATCAAATAAGTAGAGATATCACCTTAACACGTGATATCTAAGACATGGTATGATTTCTCAATATTGTCAAGTCACATGACATTCTTCACAACATATCTTTAATATGCAAAGAACTCCCTCTTTAGCTAGGGAGGATAACTTCCATCAAGTAAACGTGATATTACCTAACTCGTGATATCAGAAGATATGGTATGCTTCTGAAAGTGTCCAGTCACATGACATTCTCCATAACACATATCCTTTATTCAATACTCCCTCTTCAACTGGAGAAGATAACTTCTATCAAGTAAAATTGATATCACCTAACTGTGATATGATGTGTTTTCTCAAAGTTGTCAAGTCACATGACATTCTTCATAACACATCTTCATCATTTCAACACTCCCTCTTTAACTAGGAAGAATAACTTCCAAAAATGATATCACCTAACTCGTGATATCAAAAGATATGATATGCTTTTGAAAGTGTCAAGTCACATGACATTCTTCATACATATCTTCATTATGGTATGTGCACTGACATCAAGTCACATGATGTCTACCATAGATCATGGCATATCCACGGATATAATCATCCACCATGATTATCTCTTATGGGTCACAATGACCTTCAGATATCAAGTCTCATGATATCCATCAAGGTGTCTAAGAGATACTATCATGACATGTCTATAGATATCAAGCATATGATATCTATTATGATAGTTTTATCATTGTAGAGTCGTCACTTTACAATGTCAAATACAAGTGTTCATTATCAGAAAGATCGTCACCTTTCGTTAATGTACACAGGAGGAGTAGGTCCATAAAGTCATGGAGTCACACACATGACAAAAGAGTTTACACATTAAACATCTTTATATATTAGTACAACTTATAAACAAATTTGAATTTCAAACATAATATCAAATTACATACCAAGTTTTCTTCCCGAAGAGTTCAACCTTAACTCTGGAGAGAAGTTGTTGAATATGTCCGCTGTTTAAACATTTGAACTAATATACTCCAACTGGATCATATTCCTTTCTACCATGTCTCATAATGGTAGGGGATCTCAATGTGCTTAGATCAAGGAGTCCCACAAGCAATTTACGAAGTTTTGTGCCACTGAAGACTGTTTTTTGCAGATCCAAGAGATCATAGCCGATCCTAAACTGAAGCAACATCCTGATGTGCTTTTCTGATCGGTTATCTTAATGTGTGTTTTACAGCCATAAGGTGAAATTCTTTTGGCTCACACCTGAACTAGCTTAGAGCATTCACTAGGACCTTCCATATGCAGCAGGAGTTCTTTATCAACTAAGCTACTGGCCCCTTGTGACCAGCCCATCATCAGTCCAGGTGTGGCTTATATCCAACACCCCCCCTTAAGCCATACTGCGGGTGCAAGAGGTTCTTTAGATCTTGGGACCCATCGTCATGGAGTCTCTCAACATGATGCCTCATCTCAGTCTTAGAGATGAACAAGGATTTCACCTCATATTTCTCTATTTCAAAGCATTATAACAAGTGAAGATGAGACTCCCTCTGAAAATCTAATTACATGCATCAGCTTCCTAACCTCATCGTCCAAAAACGTTTGTAATCCTTGCTTTAGAGAAATGGTTTTCCAGCGCACACCTCTGTAGAGATTCAGGGCTGTCCTCTTTCGACCTCAACCCAGATCTCTCTATTTTGAAGGTTTGCAGAGCTACCAATGTTAAATCTAGGTTGACTGTTTTGAGCAATTCTTATCTCAACTGCAGGAGAGTTTCTTCAAGGATTTGGCATTAGCCTTGCAACTTCTTCTTTGTGAGTCACATAACTCCCTCTGAAGGTTAAACAGGTCACAGTGACAACCTGAATAGATTCTTCCTTTTCAAGAGAAGTCTTCAGCTACCAACTTAATCCCTTGGCTGCAGGCAAAGATTTCAACAATATCTCATCACCCTCTTGCTCCTTGATCTGTCCTGGAAGCATTTAAGAGAGAGATTATTAATAGTTCATAGCATTATCTCGAAGAGAAATACCAATGCAAGATTCACTATTCTATGTATTAATAACTATATAAGACTTTCATGAACATTGAGCATGGAATACTTATCTCTTCATGTAGAGCCGAAAATTCTTGGTAAACAACTCGGCCATCCCTAGCATACATGTGCACATCCGGAGGTGGCAATAGCATCCGCCGATAGGCAGAACCATAGGCACTGGCCGGCACCAACCAGGAGATGACTTCAGAATTCCAACGATCACAAATTCGTGACAACTCTACCATCATTCGGTGCTGATTTCTTAGATTGAACTGGCTCCACTATATCCTTTAGAAACTCGTGACTTCCCTGCCACTACCTCCTATGCATAAAGACACCTCGATATCTTACAATATACACTTGAATTTTAAGAATTCGAGTAATCTTCTAGCTTCAGAATTTTGCTTAGTCTAATAGACTTAGCCTTCAAGGTCTAAGCGTACTTCAATCGCTTCAAAAGTAATGCGATTAACTTTTCATCTTCCATGGTTCCAAGAATAACTTCGGTTGCTTGAATTCAGTGATTGACTCACAAAAGATAACTAATAGACAAATCTCAGGAGTTCACTTTTGTTACTGAATATTGCTTCATGTCAGCCTGACTACTTCAAACATCCAGAAACGCCTACAGGCCCCAGTTTCCTTTGACGATTAGATATTCATATCCCTTCATGGATGATATGTCATGACTTCCACGTCGCTCAATAGAGTTGATTCTCAAGCCACAAAAGCAATCCATCCTTTCCACGCGAGATGAATTTAGCAGTCGATTTATGCACTGCTGACTGGAAGTGATGACCATGCTTTGTTCATGGAATATCTCTCTATTTTCCGGATCTGGACTCTGCGCCAGGATATCTTGACGGACTATTGAGTTCGCTTTTCTCGTATGTGCAGCCTGTGCGACAAGGGAGCGATGACGTTGCGTTTGCCAGAAGAAATGATACCTGCGAATGAGGCTAGAGCCGTGAGCTCGACCGAACTACTCCTAAAGCAGCCTCCTCAAGAGCCCTCTAATCGTAACTGACAAACGCAAAGTCTCGACTTCTCGTGATTTCTGAAAATATTCGATAACCCAACTATAGGCGAAAAAACATAAAACAACGACAATCCTTCATTTGTGACTCTTAGAGCCCAGATAATCTCTTGATAGATGATTCTCCACTGGTAACTTCTTTCGTGAATTCGTCTGATGCTTGACTATTCACGCTGATGTCGGGTTTCCTGCTTGAGTTCATGGCTCATTAAATTCTTCGATATCCTTGAAGACGCATTTGGTGGTTCCCGTGATATGCTCCAGAAGGCCAAAGCCCGTGTACAATAATCTTTATGATTGTCCCTATGAAATATCGCAGAGAATCACACGAGCCGCAGGGAGATAGATCACTCAGCTAGGAGCCGCTCTTCACTAGTACGTAGTGATCAATCAAGCTAGGATTAATGACAAGCTTCAGGGGAATAGACGATCATCATTTCTTGATCAAGGAGATTGAGAGACCATACCCAGCTTGCTTAGACCATATCTCCTTCGGCTTTAGACTGCTTAACAATACCTGATCAAATCTTATCTTAAACCTGGCTCTGATACCATGTTGAGGATCGATTCATGTCAATTTGTCTGAAGATCTTCGGCTAGAGATTCAATCTAAAAAAGGTAAAACATTTATATCTTTCTATTTCCAGATTTTAAGTTCTTATGCTGAATGTGCTGATTGCAAAACATTAATTGATTTCTATGTTTGCATATCAAAGTGGGATCTGCCATTTATATGTTATTGAGACACGCCTCTAAGAGACACGTCTCATGAGAGGATGTGTCTCCACAAGTGGAGGCACGTCCACTCATGGGACGTGTCTCTTAGGGCGCGTGAGTTCTAAGAGAACTTACTAACATTCGTTAGTAATGCTAACATATAACCTCCTGTTTTATTTAATGCAGATCTTTAATATTTTATATTTCGATTTATATTAGCATCATTTAATATTTCGAATTTATAAATATATATATTCATAAATTCAATTTTACTTATATTTCAGAAATATAATTATGAAGAGCAATCTGATCTAATATAAATAAAGATAATGCTTTCAACAATCAATATTTATATCTGACCTGAGCTATTATTCATTAACAAGAATGGAGAACCTTATCATGCTACCCAATCTTGCAGCCAAACCACTTTGAATTCAAACTCATACAAAATATTATACCAGGCAATGTAAATCTGCACAAACTAATTCAATTACAATTTTATTAATTTTATGACTTTTGGTTACAGCAGAATAGATTACAATTTTAAAATCATTTGTTTGTATTGCCAACTACACTAGAATCCCAACGCCCTTGCACACTGAAATTTGAATTGTCTTTCCTCTAATTCCAACACCCCCTTCTAGGCACTTACAACAACAAATTAATTTTGATTTTTCTCATTTCTACACCCCTTCACTGCCAGCCAGAAGTCGATTTTGAAATTGGTGTGAATTTTAATTATAATCTCCTCCCAACAACCTCTACACCTCCCTTCTCCAATGTCTTTCATTTTTCCTAGAATGTCAAGAGAATTTCATTTAGAATTTTTTTTCTTTTCTTTATCCATTTGATTTTTTTAAATTTTCCTCTTTTAAATTAGATGCTTCCTTGCCTGGCAATTTTGGAATAAAAGACTTATAATATATAAAAAAATAGGCAATTCAACCGTTGAGCACATGAAGTTGAATAATACATGGGAGATAATAAAAATTGAAATTCCTCCTCTTCGTCTGAGAATCACTCAACATTTTATCAAATAGTGACAACAATGTCATTGATTGTGCGTGCAAACACCAAAATTCACCCTACACCAATAAAATAATAAACCAAAACCAAAATTGAGATAAAATATGTTTTTGGGTTAATGAGGAATGCATGTGGACCCGAATGTTCCTGCATTATGGTATAGCAAAGTTGGCATCCCATAAGACTTAATATTGAAGCATGAGATCACCCAACTTGTAGACTCAGTGCCCAATTTGCTATTAAATTGATTCGTCTAGTTAGAAGGCTCCTTTATCACCTTGTTAATTCAAACAAATAAATTTTATCACAGAACATGCCGATTTTTTTCGAGTATAGGTGCTTCACTGCTGCAATTCCCAATACCATAGTAACGAGACTCGGACTCGGCCCAGACTCGGCTAGGGTGACTCGGACTCGGCGCAAACTCGGCAAAATGAAAAAAAGTTGAAAAAAACCTAGAAATTTAGAGATTTTTAAGGATTTAAAACTTGTTTCAAGCACCCTTTATTGAATACAACACAAATAAAAGCAAATTTGATCACATACACAAGTTTACAACAATCACATAAGTATAAAGTACACAAATTGTAGTTGCGTTGCTGAAGGAAATAGCATACTTAGATATATAAATTATAAAACTAGTCAAATGTATACAAAAGTCATGGAATATGAAATCCATAACATCAAATGTTCCATACAAATATGAAATATCAAAACAATAGCTATGACTCTATGACTCTATGGCATAGTGGAGCCAACATCCTTCCTACGAAGGCGTCTAAGGCTCCTAGATGATGTTGCAGCTGCAGCCACAGTTTCTGCCTCTGTCTGACTCTCCATGCCACTCTCACCAACAATAGCTATGTGTCCTCGTGCTCTAGCCTCCTCCTCAGCCATGGCTACAACCTCAGCCTCTCTCTCTGCCTGGTCCACCCGATCAAGGTCCTCATCACTAAAGACTGCATCTGTAGCCTTAGTGGTCCACTTAGACTGTGGATCAACCTCATCTAGATTGATCGGGGTGTTGTCGTGGTCAAAAAACTTCCTGTATCTGAGCCGAAGGTTGTAATGAACATAGACCAAGTCATTCATCCTCTCCACTGTCAATCTATTGCGCTTCTTGGAGTGTATGTGCTCAAACATACTCCAATTGCGCTCACAACCAGATGAACTGCATGGCTGGCTCAATAGACGAATGGCAATATTCTGCAGGTTCCGTGCATCAGAACCAAACAACCTCCACCAGCTATCTGAGATGAGAAAAAGAAACAAAATCAATCTCATTTCAAGTTTCAAGTTCAACATTTAATAATAAAATACAATATAAAAAGATGACAATTATGCCCTTAAATATATTTTTACCTGGTAGTAATGTTGTCCTACTGTCTTTGGTCATTTGACGTGCAAAGAAGTCTCCTTGTGCCTTACTGAAGGCATCTATCTCCTGCACTATTTGTGTAGTAACAACGGGCAACATCTGCTCTATCGTCGAGTAGAGCCCACTAAGAATTTCTCTATCTCCACGGATATCACGGTGGAATTGGAAGGCCGGATTTAGGAAACATGCGGCTGCATGGATGGGCCTATGAAGTTGGTTTTGCCATCTCCTATCAATGATCTCCCAAATGGGACGATACTTGTCCTCAACTCCACCATAGACTGATCTAATGGCCTCTTTAGCCCTATCCATGCCCTCATATATGTAGCCCAGTGCGGGCTTCTCCCCATCTGCAACTCGTAGGAGAACTAGCAAGGGCTCAATAAACTGCAAAGTGCAAACATGTTTCACAAATAAGTGTGAATGAAAATAAACAAATAAAAGATATGATTAAAAATTAAAACATAATAAAGAATTAAATTTTACCTTCACAATCTCCTCCACTGGTGTCCAAAACCCTTGCTCATCAAAAATGCAATCAGCTACACCAATCCCTACAGTGCTTGTAGAAAACGATGAGGAAGACCACTCCTCACCAACAAACATGCGCCTTAAAGCTGCCTTTGACCGAATCAAGGATTGCAACGTGATGAAATTAGTTGCAAACCTAGTGATGCCAGGACGAGACAACTCCCTCAACCCCGTGTATTGCCTCATAAGGTTAAGCACCCATGTGATTGTATATAAATTTGCAAATGTTTCTACCTGCATCCACACATGTTTTGATCCATGGGAGCTTGCCAAGATCCTCCATCATGAGGTCAATGCAATGGGCGGCACATGGAGTCCAAAATATAGTAGGGTGCCTCTCCATCAATAATCTACCAGCAGCAACATAATTTGCTGCATTATCTGTCACCACTTGCACTACATTCTCCTCCCCCACATCAGCTATCACCTCCTCTATAGCCTCACACAGATATGTGGCATTTTTGAATTGGGCAGAAGCATCAATGGACTTAATGAAAACGGTGTCACCTGAAAGAATAAGCAAAACCAGTTATTCAATAAATTAAAAAACAAAAATCAGCCATATTAAATTATTAATCACTAAATCAAATTCAAATTTCAATGCATTGAGGGAAGTACAATTACCTCCGGAGGACACTAGAAAATTAAGCAGCGTCCTATTTCTCCTATCGGTCCAACCATCAGTCATGATGGTGCAACCAATCCTCCTCCACTGCTCACGCTGCTCCTCTAATTGTGCTTTCACATCTGCCACTTTTTGAGTCAAAAGTGGGCCCTTTAATTCATCTTCAGAAGGGGCTTTGAACCCCGGCCCACATATGGTTATGGCATCAACCATGTTTTGCCAAAAAGGTGACCTAAAACATGTCATAAATAAATTAATAAGTTACTTACATAAGTATTGTAAAATGAAAAGTTTTAAGATTTTAACTGCACTAAATTTGAATTCGATAATGAGATACATCTAGATTCTAAAATAATAAATTTTAAAACAATTAAATGAAAAAGAATTACTTGGCTACATGGAAGGGAATGGTGCAGTAGTACCAAAAGTCTGCAATTGTCTTTTTTGCTGCATCATGTACGTCCTTGTTCCAACCCATGCTCTCAAGCGACGGTTGGGAACCAGGAGTAGTTCGTGGTACAAAATATGAGTCCACCCTAGATTTATGAACTCTAGGGCAATAATACTGCCACTAGCACTAGCACTAGTAGTACTAGCGCCACCAGCAGTAGGAGTATGCATAGGGATAGCTGGTGCAGAAGCAGTACCACTAGCACAAGCACTAGCACTAGGACGGTATGGAGGCATGGAAGAAGCATCCCCAACAGCACCAAGTCCATGTCCAACTCCCAAACTCACCAATTCATGCTTCTGTCTTTTATTCATTTCTTTTTGCAATTCAAAAGTTTCTAATTGCACCTGCACTTCACGGACAGCCTCAGGAGGTGCTATAGGGCAGCCCACTACATCATGGATGGGTATGCGTGCAATATGGTATTTTAATCTATTTATGCCTCCATGATATATTGTTTTGCAGTATTTACATTTTGCTTCTCCTTTTTTCATTCCGGGAAAGATTTCAACATGTTTCCAAGCAGGGTCTTTTCTGCCTGGGGTTTGAGACATTGTGAAAATAATAATATGTTTTGATTTGCAAATGAATGTGGCTGCAAAACAAGTAGGGTTTATAAAATTATTTAAATTGCAAGTAGGGTTTGTAAAAAAAAAATGCAAACTAAAAAAAACAATGATTTTTCAAATTACAATGAATTATTTGTTTAAAAAACACAAAAAAAATCAATAAAAATCAAACTTACCTCTTATATTTGGCTTGGAATGCAATGCAAACTCCTCCCAATCACTGGTAATGAGCTCTCAATGCACCTCCTTGCTGGTATGAAGCTTCCCAAATGATATATGGCCCTGTATTTGTCTTCAACAACTTGCTGGTTGCCCTCTCTTGCCCTCCTATTTTTCTTCACAACTCTCTCTTCTCCTCCTATTTTGCCAAATGAATGAAATGAGGTTGCTTTTAGGGTTGGGGAGATAATATAAGGCAAAAAAAAACTAACTTAAAAGTCAATTTTTTGTTTTTTTGATGACTTAAAAGGCTGTTGTTGCCGGCCGCGTCCAAGGCTCGGGACTCTTCGGGAAGCGGCGAGTCCGGCCAGGACTCGGTCGTGTCCGCATTCAGGCTCCCAGGACCCGGCCAGGGGTGCTCGGCTCGAGACTCACCGAGTTTGGGCGATTCCGGGCGAGTCCCGTAGGGCCAATACAATAATTTCCACCGCTCCTATAATTCCTCCGCCACCTTCAGCAAGTTCGCATCATGAATTTTTTCTTGTATTTATCAAGCCATGACCTGATTGTAGCTCTTTATCATACCACTCAAACTTCCTCCGACAATCAATATAACATCTTCAATATATCCCGCCCACACAATTTCAAAGCACGCCTAAAAGATTTAAATGGCCTGACCAAATTCCTTTAGGCATTGAGTATCTAGATTGCATCCTTATTACATTTCTTATTGTCCGCAATGTTTAACATTATTTGGATTAACTCTTGTATTGGCGGCTTTTAATATCTATTTGCCATGATGATTTTGCCCAACTCTTAAGCTACAACCTTACTTTATGCATATACGTTCTTTTGTCCAGAAGCACGAACCCTTTGAGAAGTGGCAGTATTAATTAGTTTAATCCAATATGCCAAAAGAGGGGACGGCAAAATTTGGCATCTATCCGCACATTGGTAGCGATTGGATTAACTTCAAAATCAATGTTCAAGATTAATTAATCCCTATTCGGCCTAATGATACTAATGAAATCTTGAAGTCCTTATTTATATCAAACATCAAATCAACTTTGACCTATCTGGTAATATCAAAGTTTTAAACAATATACCTGTAATGTCCCCTTTTGGGATCACCTTATACTTTGCCCTGAAATCACAATTCCAAATGAAACCAAGAGCAGATTATAGTTAAAGATATAATCCCTACTTAAAATCAAGATGATGTAAGTCTTGGTTATGGAAACCTACAACCATGTTAGACGAATATGACATACATAATCCATGAAATACATTTAGTTCTAAGTATAAGAAAGATTATATATATATCAATACAACAAGTCCCAAGGATTATGTGGGATCAACCATAATGAGGAGGACATGGTGAGGTGCCCCAAGTATCCTCCCCTTATGATTGAAGACCCTCCTCATTTTCTTCAACAATTGATTCACTTGGGGATAGTTGGGAGGCTGCACGATAGGGTGCCCTTCTAGCAGTTCTCCCTATCACAAGGTGCCCTTTTAGCAGTTCTCCCTCAATAGGGTGCCCTCTTAGCAATTCTCCCTATTGCAACCATTGCCTCATCCCTTTATGACCAATTATTCCTAAACCAGAATAATATCACTAGGAGAGTGCCCCAACGCCGTTCCTCTTTTGTAATCTTGGCCTCCACTATCATGGCTCTATTCCTTTTATCTGATCAGATGATTGCTGGCTTAACGTTTAGATGTTATTGATTTTCAGACTGAGTTAACTTACTCTCTGATCGATTTGTTCTCAATATTCAGAGGTTTTGCTTAAAGAAAAACAAACAAATTAGTTTCAATTGAATAATGACTAATAAGGATTAATTATTGCTGCAGGCATCATTATTGCATAATTGTATTATATATATATAAAAAAAATTCTAATTGATTCCAATCTTCCAATCGTCACACTACATGAACTTAATATTTATATGTATGTATATGTAATTATATCAACTTACTTCCCTTATGGATTTATCTTTGGTCTTCATATATCTTTCATTGAGACCTCTTCGTATTCACATATATTTCTTCTTGGTATCTGCTCTTTTATTAGACATAAATCCTTCCCTTTATATCTCTTTTAAATCTGCATCTGCCTTTTTTTAGATCTGTATATATCTCCTTAATTCTGCATATTATATCTTTTCTCTATCTCTCTTTATGAATAGAAATCTGCTGCTCTTATTTTCTGCCTGATTTGTTCTCCTCCATTCGATATTTTTGTATTCAGATGATGTTCTTTTTCTATTTCTCCTTTATTTATATCTTTATGTCTCTTTAAAGAGACACAACCTTTTGAATAGAGACCACTTCCTGAAAAGACACGTTTCTTTATTAACAAACCTACCTTTCCTTAATCTTAATCGCTGCCTTATAATTCTTCACTAAAACTGCTGCCTGCTACACTTAATCGATATGCTGCATAATGAAACAAATCCTTAAGCGCTGCCTTCTCCTTATAGATCGCTGCTTGTATGATAATCGCTGCTATCTATATCATTTAATATATTTATTTATATTGGTTTTTCTTTATATATATTTATAATGTTTATGATATTATAATAATTTAACTATAATAATATCAAATTGTTAATACTTATTTTGTATTGTTAATATTTATATTTATATTTGATAAGTATAATTATAATATTATCTTATGATAAATATAATTATAATAATATTAAATTGCTAATATTTTCCTTTTATATTTTTAATATGTATTTTGTTATTTTATTTATTTATTTGCATTTCAATGCTTTATATCTAGTGTTACAATTTTGGGGGCATGACAATACCCAACCTGTAGTAGATGCTTGGAAAGGAAGTGTTCAGCCCTAGAATCTCTTGCTTCTTGATAATTAAATACTTTTCAACTCCATAAATTGCAAATCTGTGCAAACAAACCATGATCATTTCTTGCCATTCAAATCATTAAATACAAGCACCAATTCTGATTGAATCGATCAGCCATCAACCAAGGTGGATCTCTCACCACTGTAGTCAATATTTTCCTTGAGGGTTTCCGTCCTTAGGAAGTTCTTGAAGTACTTCTCTACACAACTCCCTAAAAATTCTTGTATCCCTAAAATGAACTTAATATTATTATTTTATTCTTTTCCAACTCCAACGCCTTTTGAAAATAAAATAATATTTAATTTATTCCTTGTGTCTCTCGTTAATTTTCCCAAAAGAGCATTAAAATAATCCCTTTTAAAATTTGCTCTTACTTAGTCACCTTTTATTGACAAATAAGTCACTTTAAATATTTTAATAAATACTTAAGTGAAATTATTTACAATAACTTAGGCATTTATTTTCTTTCCTCTTGAATTTCAAAAACACCTTGGGAATATCACCCCAATTGACATGGAATGATGCCAAAGTTGTAATGTCCCCTATCCCGATTCGCCCTAAAATTCACCTAGTGATCACAAGTTGCAATAAATTAGGGTTAGGGTTTCACCTTATTAAATAAATATCTTTTGGATGGGAATCTTGCATTCACCACATGAACAATATATGCAAATATGTATATATGCTTGTTAGGGTTAGACAATTTCATCTCATCCATAGATTATCAATCAATACAAACAAGTTTGGGAGAAGGGACATGATGGGTCTGCTTGAAGCCATATGCCGAGCCTAAGAGGTTGTATACCACAACTCTCCCCCTTGGTGACTTGTACTCGCTTTCTCCATCAAGGCCATGCCTCCTGGAAGACACTTGCCAACATGTGGGCTCAGGTGGAGATTGCAAGTGGGCTCTTTTGGCTTCTACCACTACACCTCAGACCCTACCTTCGTGAGGAGTTGGGCGGAGGTCGTAAGTGGGCTTTTGGCCCCTACCACTAGCAGCTCAGGCCCTTCCATAGGATGGGTTCCAAAGAATCAAGCACATCATATATTCTATCACAATAAGTCATTCGTTAAATATTCTTATTAACATATAGGCAATATGCATACATATGCAAGCAATGATCTGTAGAAATACACCTGGTTATATTGATGTATTTGATAATAGTGACCTATAGTGATACACAGGTCTGAGTCTCCTTGTCTTTTTGATCTGTATACTCCTCCCCTTGATCGATCTGTTCTCAATACTCAGAAATATCGCTTAAAGAGAAACCAATAGATTAGTTTCAATTGAATAATGATTAATGATTGCTGTAAGCATCATTATTGCCTAATCATATATAATCTATATATTTATATGTTCTTGCAACAATGTACTTATCTGATGATCTCTGCTGCTATATTCAGATAATGTATCTATTTTTGTCCTTATTCATTGTTATATATCTGTGCTTAAAGCTTATTATCCTCCTCCCTGATTCGATGGCCTTCACTTTTCATTTCCTTTATTCTGATTTTCTTTCTATTATCTTTGCCGTTCCCCTTTATAATTTCTCCCATTCCTGTCCTTATTCATCGTTTATGTACTTGTGGTTTAAATCTGATTCCATTCTATTCTGTTATCTAATATGAGGGCAGCTTATTAGTTATCTTTGAATGATATATCCTTTAATCTGCTCCCCTCTGTCTTGTTTTCTCCATATGATATCCCTTCCAGAACTATATATTTTATCCTATAAATATTATATCTCTACTAATACTCAGAAAATATATTCTTGACTTTGTTTTATATTTCTTCGTCCATTTATTCATTGATGATCCTTTTCTTTGAAATGGATCTCCTCTTATATCCTTTCTTAATGTGAAAGGATGCACCTTTTTAGAAGGGAGGTATTTTTATAAAGGATATGTCCTTTTGTTAACACAAATTCCTCCCTAATATTGTTGTTTCTACAGATAAATCCCAATTGCTGCCCTGTGCCATATGAATCGTGGCATTTGACAGTTATTACTCCTCTTTTTCATGTTCATCGATTCCCTATTTATCCTCCCTAAATCGTTGTCTTATGAATCATTTGTTAGTTATGCATAATCTGATCGATTGATCTGTTATTTGTTTCTGCCTAACTAAGTATTATTTCCATCGATCATTGCAGCCCATTTGCTCCATAATCTGGATCGTTGCAATTTGCAATATATACTTGTTATTTTATATGTTTACTATTATATATATTATTTTCATGTATATTATTTTTTAAATTATATATTAATATTTATTTTCATATGAGTTTTACATACTTCTTAATATTGATAGTATTATATTATAATGGTTATAATAATTATAATAATATTTAGATTATTGATATTTATATTTATATTTATTTTATTTACTTGCATTTCAATCCTTGCATTTTGGGGATATGACAAAAGTCTGCTAATCCGAGAATTGTGAGCTCCCTAGATCATTTGATTAGCCTACAGGAACCCAATGGATAAGCTGATACTCAACAATCGACTAACTCAGGAGGGGGACATTACAATCCTCCCTCCCAAAAATTGCTTGTCCCCAAGTAATTATAAATCTGGATGCTAAAGAATTTGCTCGCTCTCCCAAATGGCATCCTCAACTGACAAATTCTTCCACTTAACTAAATATTCTCTGATAGTTCTTCGTAAAGCATGTTCCCTGAAAGCAATAATAGCCTCCGGAATAAGAATAATTTGCCTTCCTCATCCAACAGTGGCAACTCAAAAGAAGGAATTACACTATGCCGAAGTGCTTTCTTGAGTTGTGAAATGTGGAAGACATTATGTACTTTGCTACCTGTCAGTAGGTTTAGTTCATAAGCCACTTCTCTAATC
This sequence comes from Sequoiadendron giganteum, assembly GCA_007115665.2. Classification (NCBI taxonomy): domain Eukaryota; kingdom Viridiplantae; phylum Streptophyta; class Pinopsida; order Cupressales; family Cupressaceae; genus Sequoiadendron; species Sequoiadendron giganteum. Next base: position 695,193,292 of record CM021103.1, on the reverse strand, counting down.
CTCTTGGAGATTTTTGTTACACCCTGAATTGTAAGCTACTATGTAATAGTACTACATAGGGCCGAACGATTGTAATGAGAATTCAATGTTTGAATAAAATATGTGTTCCTTGTTATCAATATGAGTGTTTTTACATTGATGGTTGTCTCATTTTAATGTAGTTCTATTGATGTCATTCTTGGTGGATTAATGCATGTATAGTTATGGAATTGTTAATATTCTAACTTGTGAGATGTTAAGTATATTGCTTATGTTGTGAACATTTGACTTTCATGAACGTATGTCAGTGGATGCAGGTATATGTACCATTCCTCCAGGCGAAGGGGAAATATCACTCGGGAGAGGAGCTTGGTCAGTTAACCGGTAATGTGAACTATCTGAGCATACACACACTTCACTGTAGAGTGAGCAATTGAGCTAGTTATGTTAGATAAGTCATCCATAGTCATAGATTGGCATTAGGAGTCGTGTCTTCTTCTGTACGTTTTATGTAAGAGGTTTGTCTGTTTATCTGTCTCATTGTATTAAGTTCATTACAATGGTAACGTATATGAATGTAAGTGAATAGGGAGTGTACATATATACATGTATATAGTATATACACGTATCCATATGTATATACATATCAATACAAGCGTATGATTGGCAAACGGATATGCTCATACGATTGCATCGATATGGTATACATACATATACGTGCATATTGAGGTATATATAGACATATATACATGTATATATGCACACAACCTATTGTATGTGGATATTAATAATATTATATTATTATTGCTTGTCAATTTATATATACATGTATATGTATATATATACATACATATATTAACATATCGGAAATGACGACTGGCTTACGATATGTTTGCAAAAGTTATATATATATATATATATGTGTGTACATGTAAATATATATGTATTAATATTATATGTAAATATATATATTAAAGTAAGATAATATATATATATATATATATTACATAAAGTAATTAAATATATATATATATTTATATAAATTATTTGTTACTTTAATACGTATAAATATATAATATTTAATATATATATATATATTAACTATTAAATGAAAATCAATCTTTGATTTATTTATCATCTCATATTTGGGAAATCAAATTATTTTCCTAGGTATTGTTACCGCATAAGAAATTGACTTTTTCTTATTTCATCATGTGAAAACGGGTTTATGCTAACCCAGCCAAATAATTTAAATACTATCAACCTTTGGAAAATCGAATGCAATAAAGTATTATGTTTGCTAAACATCATCCTTCATAAAGTATAATTCGAAATATTTGGCAAACTATAGAACTTTTGCCATGAAAAATATGAAATGAACTTGCCGTGAAAAATATGAAAATGTGCGACTGAGAATATTGCGTGCCTATTGAAGCGCACAACCTTGAAGAATAGGGACGCAACTTGCATTGTGTCAATGTTTGCTTGGAAGTAGGGAATGTGGAGAGCAAATTGAGTAGGGCTTTTTCCTCTGAAAATATCTGCAATTACCTTCACTTGTTGAATCACGCCGTTACCTGTAGGTGTCGATTCTTCCTCACTGAATAGGTGCAAGTTTGAAACTTTCTCTAATTGCTGTCAATCTGGAGATCGAATCATCTTCTAAAATGCCGAGTATGGGGTTTACAATCCGCCACATACCATTTGAATTATTCAAAAAGCAGACCTATCATTTACTGTGCCATTTTAAGAGGAATTCGTTGGATATGAAGGCTCTATATAAAGCCGCCATTTTGCTAGAGTTATCATCAATCTAATCCATTTGCAATTCATATTTTGATTATCATCTTTTGTTCTCACTCACACTAATTTTCCTGCTTTGTGCTTTCAATTCTGGCAAGAGTATTTTATGATTTTCTGAGAGAGCAAAATCATCATAATTTTTGAGTGTCATTTTTTCATATTGCTGAAAGTGCAAGACCATCATAATTTTTGAGTTTATAATTGAGAAGTTGAAAACAATTACCAGCTGTATACGAATTATAGAGTGTTCAATTTTTGAGAGAAACAAAGTTCAATTAAAGGATTGTTGTTAGTTTGGAAGTGCTACAAGTACGGACCAATCCATCAACGTTGGAGGAAAGCTTAAACCAGGCATGGGTTATTATTCTTCTATACATCTCATCTATAAATCTTTGAATTATTATTGAGTTATGTTCAATGTCTATGTTTAGATAAAAGTTGTTAATTACTGCTGTATGTTGAAAAAGGGTGTTTTCAATAGTCTGCCCAATAGCTTGCATATAGTGAATATCTCATAGAAGATGCATAATTACTGAGAAGAGTATTTATTTGTTTTGAAAGGTTAGATGATGCATTCTTGTGTTGTTGCATTACTTGTATGATCTCTATATAAGGAGAGTACTCGTTACCTTAGTTATTAATACTAGGATTGTGATGAGAGCTTGAATCAAGTACAATGCAGCCAGCTAAGTTATTAGTTTAACTCAGAAAAGCTAGCTAAACTCCTAAGATATTTATTCCAGTATAGGAGGAAATAGGAGAAGTACTTGTGATGCTGATTCATTCTAGTAGGAATATTTGATGTAGGATGTCTGTGGTACGGATTACCATTATAGGACAAAAGACCTACACATAGTGTAAGATAGCCCTAAGTCAAATTGACCCTGAATAGTGTATGTGACAGTTGACCCTCAGTAGAGATACTGTATGAACACTTTGGCCAAAGTAGTGTAATGAACAAAACATCCTCTTAGACTGGGCAATGATTACACTGTCAAGTTTATCGTGATCCCGTATTGCATACTAGATCGAGAGTTTACTAGATGTCTAGGTTCTAGTTATGTAGTACACACCACTATGCTTAGTCGATAAACAGTATCGGTTACCCTACCAATCTCTTCGTTGAAGGGAGGGCCATCTATTGAATGGTAGATGTGCGGGGGACCGCATTATAAGTCCGTGGTTGGTGGAAAAGCGCCCAAGTGATGTTTCTCCTCCTTACCAGGCTACTGAAGCACTGAGATTTGAAAGACGGATTCCTGGACCTTCTTACCACTATTAGTTCAAAAGCTCAATTAGCTATGCATGTTCATGTATGTATTGTTACTTTGATGTTCATTTGAAAAGAAGAAGTTTCCTTGTTGAAATATATTATCTTGTTCATTTGAAAAGGAAAAGATTTCTAGTTGATAGTTAGAAAGTTTCTTGTTTAATTATCAATGAAAAGAAAAGAAATATTTTATAGTACTTTCTTTGTTACATGTTATCTATGTTTAATGTTGTAGTTTAAGAATTTTCTTTTTACGTAAGGGTCGGGTTGTTACAATCTTGAACATGGCATAAAATCGTGGATTAATTTATTTTGATCCACTCTTCTTGTGAGTGGACTACTTGTAAGGTTGCAACTGCAAATATACCATGTCACCTACCTCAAAGACATGCTCAATGTGATGTTAGTCTGTGTATTGTTTTTTACTGATTCTAGGCCTGCTATATGTTTTCATTCAAGGACTTCATAATATCTTGACTTTCCTGCAATAAGTCCTTGGCCTTGGGTATCCTATTGTTGCCAAAAAGTAAATCTATGAACCTAGGAGCTTCATACCCATATAAAGCCATGAATGGTGACATCTTAATTGACATGTGGTAAGTGGTGTTGTAACAGTATTCACCTAAATGCAACCATTTTACCCATGCTTTTTGCTGTCTTGAGATGTAATTTTTGAGATACCCTTCCACCCATTTATTCACAATTTCAGACTGACCATTTGTTTGCGAGTGATATTTGGTATTAGGAGTGAGCTCAGTCCTACTCAATTTGAAAATTACCTGTTAAAATAAACTCAAGAACTTGTTGTCCCTATTACTAACTATATTTTTGGGCATCCCATGTAACCAAAATATCTCTCTAAAAAATAAATTTGCCACCTGTACCACTAAAAAGGTTGCTGAGATAGCGAAGAAATGGGCACACTTGGTTAATCTATCAACCACTACATAAATGCAATCTTTATTTTGCACCTTTGGAAGTCTTGCTATAAAGTCTATGGAGATGCTTTCCCATTTTTGGTTGGGAATTGGAAGGGGTTGCAATAAACCGACCAGATAAGTATACTTAACCTTATTTCACTAACTGTAATGTCCCCATTTTTGATGTCCTTCTTTGGACTAGTCTGGTTCTGACACACTTACTATTTTTAGTAACTAGTCTAGGCAATAAAGCAATATAGGGTTTCTTGTTTGGGCAGTGTGTGGTAGTTGTACGATGAGCGTTAATGTTTTGGCCAGTTTGATATTTGGCGAGTAATTACTATTTTTAGCAGTTGCTATTTATAGTAAGTCTATTTTAGAAAACTGGTCTCAGACCCATGGTGTCCAACGTTATTTCTATGGTGGCGTTGGAGAGCCTAAGGTTGGATTATTTAATTTTTGCTTTTAATCAGTCACTTAAGTTATTTTAATAAAATAAATTTTTAAGTGAGGGGGTCGGTGGTCATCGAAAAGTACCTTGCTGCCTAATGAAATAACTTAATGTTGTTTTAGAAGGTTAAATAAGGTAAAATAGTTTCCTTTTGAGCAAGATGCTCCTTTGAGGATATATTTGATAATGTTTTAAAGTATGAAGCAAAATATTAGAAGGCTGGAAAAGGGTTTTGGGTTTTTGGAGGGAAAAGGATTCAAATTGGAGGTTGCCCTAATTTCTCCCTCCACTTCTATTTAATGTGCTTTTTGGATCTCATTTGGATATGATTGATTTGACAACTTAAGGAGACTCTGTTGGGTTGTTTCCAGTTGATCATTTATAGTTGGTTGAGGACGGAAATCCTCATCTTTAGCATTGGTTTTAGTGGTGAGAGATCCACCCTAGCTGGTTTGTGGAGGAGATCATATAGGTCTTCTACTTGGGAATTAATTGCATTTGAGTTGGTATTCAGTTTGAAGGGGTTTACAGAGCAAACCAATCATTTTATTATTGCATATTTAGTAGTGTTGTTGAAAGATACTATATCTCTAGTTCGTGGGTTTTGAATGATAGTTTTCCTTTGCTTGACATCACTGGCATTGAATATATGTCTGTAGCAAAGTAACGTATGGTCCTAGGTTTTGGTGTGAGGCTCCAGTGCTTAGTCTTGGGACTGAACCTAACATTGGCGACTTAGTTTGGGGTCTGCAATCCATTTCATGGCTACCTTTAGTCTTGCTGGTCGCATCATATCTGCATTAATAGGGTTTTATTCTGCTGAATGATTAAGTCAACTAGGTCGTGGATTTGAAAGGGATACTTACTACCGACTGGGCAATAGTTGGATGGTGTATATTCTATGAAGGGCTTTGTGGGAGTTTATAGCAGCTAGCGTGTTGATTTGGAGGTGGTTAGTATAGGCATATGAGTTGTGGGAACTTTCCTTCAGTTGTAGGTATTATGAGCCAATGCATGACGGGTTAAAGACACATGAATGGCTTGAAGTTCCTGCCAAGGGGTCACTGCTGTTAACTCTTGCTTGCTGAGTGGTTTTCGGTGGTGCATGGGAGTCCATTTTAGGAGGTTGTGAGATTGTTCTAGGTTTTTGACGTCTCAGTTTGATGGGTGAATAACAAGTCAGCAGCTCTTTGAAGACTTGCTGAGTTTTCTCTAAACCTGTAGGTGTATATGCATGAGCAGATCAAAACCGAACCTGCGACAATCTTCTCCCTGTGGCGTGAAGCTCTTCTATAGGGTCTTGGCACTTTCTGAGTTCTTAACGGGTATTTATGATAGATCAATCTTTTGTATTTCTGAAGTCAATATAAAGGTTTCAGATTAATCAGTGTAAGAGACTTGTATTTCTGTCCAAGTTTGAATGTAACGGTCGGTGATCACAATCAGATCCAGAAACCTTGAACAATATACAATATGGATTGTGGAAATTTGATATCATTAATTAGGTGATCACAATCTGAAACTAGTATGTTAATAGAGCTCTGTTTAGTAATACACTTTGTCAAGGCTTGTAAATGGTCTGAGATATTATCTACATTTACATTATCCATTGCTGTGTTCTCAGACTGTTAAGATATTGAAAGGTTACATGGCTGTGGTAAATTTCTTGAGTATCCTTATTACATAATAGTCCTATCTTATCACCGAGTTTGGGTTTGTATGTGACTGTATACCAACAAATGATAATATTGTATGACAGTCCATTATGAAAGAATGAAGTATGAATCAGGTTGTTGAATGTGACTTTGCATTTCATTCACATATGTCATCGTTTATGCATTGCAACCTGTTGTTTTTCAAAATGAAACATTTGACAAACTAAATACATCACAAAAAAATTATCATACAAAAAGGGGTTGGCCATTACACTAACAAGTGTGACATTCCCGAACATACTTGAGGACTTCATTTTGAAGTCCTTTCCACGTAAATCTTTCCTGAATTTGTCTATATGTCTTAAAGAAATCCAGGTGACCAGCCATTGGTATATCATGAAAGGACTTTATTACCTTTGCCTTAAATTCAAAATTAGGTACCAAATAGATTATGTTTTTGTAAATAATAAATTCATTCACCACAATTTACTTGTCATCTTGTGTTGTACCCTCAATGATACTAGTAGCCCAAGGATCCTGAGCATAGTTAGCTGAAATCTACTCTTTCTAATCTACTGTAATCTCCACTAAAGAGCATATATATGGTTTCTTGGATAAGGCATCAACCACAACATTTCCCTTTCCTTTGACATAGACAATATCAAAATTGTAAGCTTGAAGCTTACTCACCCATTTCTATTGCCGTTCATTTAAATCTTTTTGGTTCAAAAAATATTTAAGACTGTTGTGGTCGGGTTTTACAATAAACTTACCTCCCACAAGATAAGGTCTAAACTTGGCCAATGCATGCATAATAGCCAACATCTCCTTATCGAATATAGAATAACTCCTCTTGGCACCCCTCAATTTTTTTCTCTCAAAAGCAATGGGATTCTTATCTTGCATCCAAACAACACCTAGTCCCTCTCCAAAAGCATCGTACTCAAGCTCAAAAGGCTTGGAAAAATCGGGTATAGCAAGAACTGGGCATGTACTCATAATCTGTTTAAATTGGTCAAAACATTGTTGCATTGCATTAGTCCAAACAAAAGCCCTTTTCTTAGTCAAATCAGTGAGTGGACTCGCCTTCTATGAAAACCCTTTTATGAATCTTCTATAAAATCTACATAGACCGAAAAAACCCTTAAACTATGAAAGATTCGTAGGTGGAGGCCAATTTAGAATAGCTTTGATCTTATCTGGATCCATCCGTACTCCATTGGAATTGATTGTGTCTGAGGTAGAGAAGCTTTGTCATATTGAATTCACATTTCGATTCCTTAGCATATAAGGACTCCCTCTCAAGTATGCCTAACACCTCATCTCGATGCCGCATGTGTTCTTCCCACATCTTGCCGAATATCAATATGTCATAAAAAAAATTAGAACAAACTTGCGGAACTACTTATTGAAGACCTTGTTCACACAAGATTGGAAAGTGGCGGGAGTGTTGGTTAGGCCAAATGGCATAACCAAAAACTCGTAGTGCCCAAAGTGACACTTGAAAGCTGCTTTCTCCACATCCTCCTCACAGACTCAAATTTGATGGTAGCCCGATCTCAAATCAATCTTGAAGAAATAACAAGCTCCATGCAATTCATCTATTAGCTCATCTATTCTTGGAATGGGATACCTATTTTTTATTGTCTTATTTAAAGCCTTGTAGTCTATACACATATGCATAGTCCCATCCTTCTTTTTGACTAACATCACTGAAGGCGCGAAAGGACTCTTATTGGGCCTAATGTGTCCCATTTCGGGAAACTCCTTGATGGCCTTCTCTATTTCATCTTTGTGCCTCTTTGGGTGTCTGTATGGGGTAGTTATCATGGGTTTGGGTTCCTCCTCTAGCTCAATAACATGCTCAATGCCTTGCTTAGGAGGCCTCCCTGGAGGTATGCTACCAAAAACCACGTTGTGCTTAGATATCAAACCTTGTACATCTGGTTGCTAATCCTCTTTGGTTGCTCCGTAATCGTAGACTGAATGATGCATTCTGCTGCCCACTCCACTTGGTCATGCTTGATAGGACTTTCCATTCTTTTTAAAGAAACTATTTGTGGTCCATTGTTGGACATGCCCCTAAGTAGAACCTTTCTACCATTTGCCTCAAATTTCTTCTCCATGGTTTGTAAGTTCATATAGAACTCTCCAATAGACTGCATCCACAACATGCCTCAGTACCACATCCGTGTCCACTATGCTCACCACATAAAAATCATCTCTAATCTCATATTTGCCTAACTGAATGCTCAAGTTCAGAACCTTCCTAGTGCATGTGAGGGTGAATCCATCTGCTACCATCACTTTGAAGCCATCAAAATTTTCTGTCTTAATTCCCCTCCTGGCTATCACTCCCTCATCTATAAAATTATGTGGTGTTTGTATCAATTAAAGTGACTATCCGCTGTTCACATAGTACACCTTGAATTCTGAAAGAACCGACCTTCTGGAAATTGAAGAGTTGGGCAAGTGTGCCTCCACTTGCTTGTTCATCTTATGACTCTTTTGAAGAACTTTCTTCCTTTTTATCATCCGAATCAGTTTGCTGTTCTGAACCTTCAGCAGCTGATTCCTCCTTTGAATAGTACTCAATTAGCTTAGCCTTAGCCTTTGTTGAGCACTTATGAGTTGGGTCCTAAGGTTCCTTACATTGGAAGCATAATTTATTCTGACGAAGGTCGGTAGTCACCCAGTCTTGTTGATCCCTTAATATTCTGATTTGGTTCTCTCTGAAAATGTTTCTTTCCTTTGTCTTTCTTTTGTTGGAATCCTCTTGACTGAAATTTACTTTGAAAAATAGAAGACTCCATGTTCCTTACCTTTTTAATGGCTTCCTGCAATGTTTTTGAGCTAAGGGCCTTAATCCAACTCCTCAAAGGATCAGATAATCTGTCAATGAACAACACAATTAACCTCCTCTTTGATATATCTGTCACCATCACTGATAATCTCTAGAAATCTGCAATATAAGTGTCCATTGAACCCCATCATCTCAGTTGTGCTCATTTCTTGAAGTGCAATTCAGGATCCTTTTTATCAAATCTATCAATTAATTTTTGCGTGAACTCCTCATAAGACACAATTTCATCATGACCCAATGTTATCATTTCGTGGTACCACCATTCGTGTGCACTCCTATCCAGATGTAAAGTAGCATATTTAATTGCTTCATCTTCAACCATACGATTGAGCTGAAAATAAGTATCGAGCTTTTGAACCCAAGCTCTTGCTGTAGTTTTTCTAGAACCATCAGAATATGGAATTGAAAGCTTAGCCACTTTTCTTTGCAAATCATTATTTGGTGGCCTACCACCTCACCTCTATGGGGTCCATGCCTTTGCCAGAATTCCAAATAATCCTGAAAAGATATTTCGGCCTGGAAATCTGCACCTAATGCCCTCCAATCTCTCATAGCTTGAGCATGCATTTCTTGTTCAGTAGGTTCATTATTCACCTCTGGAGGGTTATCTCTTGGGATGAAGTTTGGCATGGGAGGTCTAGAATTTATTGAGCCACCGAAAGTCCTAGTATGAGCAGCTTGGTTATTAACTGTAGATCCCTTTGCCCCATTCATTTGTGCAAACATTTGGGTAATTTGCTGTTGTGATTGTGGCTTTTGTTGCTGAGACTGTGTCATAAGTTGCATCATTTGATGTTGTGCCTTGGCAAGATCATTCATCATGTTTTCCAAACTAGAGGGTTCTATCCTTCTTTCACCCATTTCAAAAATATCCAAGTCTTCTTTATGTTCAATCTCTAGCTGATTTTCAAAATCCGGATTAGACTTGTTTCTCCTCAAATAATAATGATGAGTGCTTGGATGAATCACTCACCCAATAGGCTGTAGGAAAACAATTGTGCCCCCATACCACTATAAAATTCCCGTATCATTTTTTTCCTAGATTTTTTGCCTCTTTTTCAGTAGATATTTTGTCAAGTAGTTAACATAATAGTCAATATATATAGTTTCATGTCGGCAGTTTGGATACTGGTTGATTTTCAAAGTTCATAGATATCTTCCACTATGTTTGGCATGCATGAGTAGAATTAAATCGAAACTACACTTGCAAATTTGAGCAATAATATGAACAACAATTGTTTCTTTAATTCAATAGTTTACAGTTTCTCACACCATAGCAGGTTACAATAAAATGAAGATTAATTATCTGACTCGGTATAGCAAAGTTGGCACCCCAAAAGACTTAATATTGAACCATGAGATAATTTAGCTTGTAGACTCAGTGCCCAGTTTGCAGTTAAATTGATTCGTCCAGCTAGAAGGTCCCTCTGTCACCTTGTTAATTCAAACAAACAAATTTTATCACAAAACATGCCAATTTTGATCGAGTATAGGCGCTTCATTGCTGCGATTCCTGATACAATAATTTCTAGCGTTCCTATAATTCCTTCACCACCTTCAACAAGTTCCCATCATGAATTTTTTTCTTGTATTTATCAAGCCATGATATGATTGTAGCTCTTAATCATACCACTCAAACTTCCTCTGACAATCAATATAACCTCTTTGATATATCCTGCCCACACAATTTCAAAGCACGCCTAAAAGATTTAAGTGGTGTGACTGAATTCCTTTAGGCACTGCCTATCTAGATTGCATCCTTCTTACATTTCTTATTGTCCTCAATTTTTAATATTATTTGGATTAACTTGTATATCATCAACATTTAATATCTATTTCCCATGACGATTTCACCCAACTCTTAAGCTATGACCTTACTTTATGCATATATGTTCTTTTGTCCAGAAGCACGGCCCCTTTGAGAAGTGGCGGTATTAATTAGTTTAATCCAATACTCCAAAAGAGGGGACAACAAAATTTGGCATCTATCCACACATTGCCAACAATTGGATTAACTTCAAAATTAATGCTCAAGATTAATTAATCCCTAATTCAGCCCAACGATACTAATGAAATCTTGAAGTCCTTATTTATATCAAACATCAAATCAACTTCGACTTGCCTAGTAATATCAAAGTTTTAAGCAATATACCCATCCTGTAGGAGACGCCTGGAAAGGAAGTGCCTAGCCTTAGAATCTCACGTTTCTTGGTAAATAAATACTCTTCAACTCCATGAAACTGCAAATCTGTGCAAACAAACCATGATAATTTCCTGCTATTCAAATCATTAAATACAAGCACCAATTCTGATTGAATCGATCAGCCGTCAACCAGGGTGGATCTCTCACCACCGTAGTCAATATTCTCCTTGAGGGTTTTCATCCTCAAGAAGTTCTTGAAGTGCTTCTCTGCAAAATTCCCATATCTCCAAAATGAACTTAATATTATTATTTTATTCTTTTCCAACTCCAACGCCTTTTGAAAATAAAATAATATTTAATTAAATTCTTTATGTCTTTCATTAATTTTCTCAAAAGAGCATCAAAGTAATCCCTTTTAAAATTTGCTCCTACTTATTCACCTTTTACTAATAAATAAGTCACTTTAAATATTTTAATAAATATTTAATTGAACTTATATTTTTTTTTAATTGAACTTATTATTTTATAATAACTTAGGTGTTTATTTCATTTCTTCCTCTTGACTTTTGGAAACACCTTGGGAATATTGCCCCAACTGACGTGGAATGATGTTGAACTCTACTACTCCAAGAACTATAGGCTTCTTGAATCGAATTGCTCTTAAAATATAATGTCTACAAATAAGTTATTTTGATTTTCAGATGATGATCGAAACTTGCAAATGAATAAAATAAACTTGCAAATGAATAAAATCGGAATTCATATTATATGATCGCTGCTTGTTAAAGCACGCATATTAGTTTATGAGAAATACTAAATGCTTTCGGTTTGTTAAGGGAGCCCGCGTGCCCAAGGGATGTGGAGACACATCCTCTCATGAGACGCGTCTCTCCTTGAGGCGTGTCTCCGTCATATATATGACAATTCATTCCTTTATTTGCAAACATTGAAATATATAAATGTTCTGCAATCAGAAGATTTGAAATACAAGAATAAAATCTGACTTAGAATACTTGCACAAAATTTCAGACTTAGAATTTCCATAGGTTCTTTTAGGATACAATTTGATAAGATTTGATTAACATTTACATGGTATCAGAGCCAAGTTGAGTGAATCAAAATCAAATCTAGATATTAGATTACTTGGAAAAAAATCGTATTTTTAAGAAATGGAATTCACATCACATTCTTCATAATGTCAAGTGTGATCAGATTTGAAGACCGTCTTGAAGGAGCAAACAACTTCACCTCATGGAAATTCAGAATCATGATGATTCTCAAAGAAAATAAGTTAGACTCATTTGTGAGAGAAAACAAGAGGGAACCAGAGGATGATCCAGAGAAAATTCAATGGATTGAGAACAATGCAAAGGCCATGAAAATCTTAGTAGATGCAGCTAGGGACCATATAGTACCCATTCTAGCAAAACATGAAACTGCATATCTAATGTTCAAATCCCTTGAGAGCACCTCTGAAATAAACAACACTAGTAGGACTCTTGCATTAAAGAGGCAACTTAACAATGTCCAAATAAACAAAGGAGAAACTATTAATGCATACTTCATGAGGAACATTGAAATAAGGGATCAATTATCAACAATTGGATATCAAATTGATAGCAAAGAGTTAACACTAATTGCACTAGGAGGCCTACCAAACTCACAGGAGTCATTTGTTCAAGGAATAAGTGTGAGATCTAAACTCCCCAAGTTTGATAGGCTAAGAACAGACTGCTTACAAGAGGAAGCAAGACTCTCAACTAAAGAAAACAAACAAAAATCCATAGATGAGGACATTCATGTGCTCAACACAACATCTAATAAAAGGGGTAAGAAGAACTCTTATGGGAAAGGATCATTTAAGAGAAAGAGAAATTCCCATGTAAAAGGATCATTCAAGAAGAGGAAAGACATCTCTCAAGTACAATGTTTTAGATGTGATCAATATGGTCACTATGCAATGAAGTGCTCTGACAGATCAAAACAACAAGCATCCTTTGCTAAAATAGGAAAGTCAAATTCAGACCATGAATCTAAGAAATTTGTATTCTATTCAGCCTTATCAAGTCAAGTGTCTAACAATATCAACAACTGGGTAATTGATAGTGGTTCTTCAAGGCACATCACAGGGTTCAGAGAACACTTAGACACTATGACTGAAGAGACTGATGAAGAAGTAACTATTGAGGATGATTTTGCACATCCTGTAAAAGGGGTTGGAACCTGCTCCATCAAATTGAAATCTGGTCTCTCCCTTCAACTCACTGGAGTTTTATTCGTACCTGGAATAAAGAGGAATCTAATATCCATCTCTGCCCTTGAAGACAATGGATATAGGGTTACCTTTATGGATGGGAAAGTCCTGGCATGGCCTAAGAACTCAACTATAAAGAAAGCTCAAACCATAGGTATAAGACAAGGTTATCTTTATAAACCATGCACTAAAGTCAAGCAAGTCCTTACCCTTGATACTGTTAATTCAAATGAAATTTGGCATAGAAGATTAGGACACCTTCATTTCTATGCCCTACCTTGTGGAAAAACTAGTGACAGGATTGCCTAAGTTAAAACCAACTCATGAAGGAGCTTGTAAAGGGTGTGCCCTAGGAAAGAATACAAAGGGATCCTTTCACAATAGCTTGAGTAAAACCAAAAATGTGTTAGAACTGGTTCATTCTGATTTATGTGGACCCATGTTTGTACCCTCCATGACAGGCTTCCTATACTATGTTATATTTATAGATGACTTCTCTAGGAAGACTTGGATTTATTTTCTTAAGTGTAAAGAGTCGATAGAAATCCTTAAAAGGTTCAAAGAGTTCAAAGCTCTTACTGAAAACTTCTTTGGGAAGAAAATCAAAATTCTAATGACAGACAATGGGAAAGAATACACCTCTGAAATCTTTAAAGAGTTCTACATGAATGCTGGGATTAAGAGGGAATTTACAGTAGCCTACAACCCTCAACAAAATGGGGTTGCTGAAAGGAAAAATAGAACCATAGTAGAAGCTGCAAAAGCAATGTTACTTGACCAGAACATAGAAACCTCATTCTGGGTAGAAGCCTCTAGAACTACTGTCTACATCCAAAATAGATGTCCACATTCTCATCTAGATAACAAAACTCCTGAAGAAGCATTTACTGGCATAAAAGCTGACATCAGTCACTTAAGGATTTTTGGTTTCCCTGTCTATATTCATGTGCCTAAAGAAAAGAGATTCAAACTAGAACCTTCCGAAAGGAAAGGGTTATTTGTGGGATATAGTGAAACCTCTAAGGCCTACAGGATATTCATACCCGGGCAAAAACAATTTGAATTGAGCAGAGATGTCTTCTTTGAAGAAGACATTGCATTCAAAAGTGCAAGGAGTTCAAGTGAGACAAAAATTCATAATTCCCCTAGAGTCTCAGAAGTGGAACCTACTCTTGATATTCAGAGGGAGTATCCTGAGGAAATAACAAATGAATTTCAATCTGCTTCAGAAGAGAATCCAAATGACAATGGCAAGAAGAGGCCACTTTGGGCTAGGAAGATGATCAAAGAAGCTGAGAATCATGTAGCACCCAAAGGAACCTTTAGGGAAAGTAAAAAACCCAAAAGGTTCTCAAGCTATGTTGCTCTAATGAATGAAATCATTTATTCAAAACCCACCAGTGTTACGGAAGCCTTCAGGCATCAAGTATGGAAGGATGCAATGACGGAAGAGTATCAGTCCATTCTAAAAAATGATGTATGGGATATAGTGCCTAGACCGAAAGAGAAATCTGTTGTCTCTCCTAAATGGCTCTTCAAAATCAAACATGCCGCTGATGGCAGTATAGAAAAACATAAGGCACGTTTTGTGGCTAGAGGTTTTTCACAAAAGAAAGGCATTGATTATGAAGAGACATTTGCACTTGTTGCCCGGTACACATTTGTGAGAGCAGTGATAGCTATTGCAGCAGCTAAAGGCTAGCTAAAGGCTGGAAGATCCATTAAATGGATGTGAAAACTGCCTTCCTAAATGGGACCATTGAAGAGGAAGTCTATCTAGAACAGCCTGAAGGATTTATAATACATAAACCTGAATCACATGTATGCAGACTAAAGAAAGCTCCATATGGACTTAAACAGGCTCCCAGGGCCTGGAATGAAAGAATTGATAGCTATGTCTTGGGACTAGGATTTTCCAAGAATGATGCAAACCCAAATCTTTATTTTAAGGTAATTAAAGGTGATATGCTAATAATTATTTTATATGTTGATGACCTGCTGATAACAGGAGAAGATCACCTCATTGCTCAAGGAAAGGAGGATCTAACTTCATAATTTGACATGAAAGACTTGGGTATTTTACATTACTTCTTGGGTTTAGAAGTCTGGTAGAAATCAGATGGCATCATACTAAATCAAAGAAAGTATACTATTGATATTTTGAAGAGATTTAGAATGTTGGATTGTAGACCCATGTCCACACCTATGGAAACCAACCTTCACAAATTAAAAGAAGCAACGACAGAATCTAAGTTTGCAGATTCCACTCTATACAGACAAATGATTGGATCATTGATGTACTTGGTTAACACCAGACCTGATATTTGCTATGCAGTGAATGCTCTAAGCCAGTTCATGTCTGAGCCAAAGGAAATTCACCTTATGGCTGTGAAACACATATTAAGATATCTTCAAGGCACTATTGGATATGGTCTTCTTTATAGAAATGACCAACTAGATCTACATGGATACTCTGATTTAGATTGGGCTGGAAGTGTAACCGATTGGAAAAGCACATCAGGATGTTGCTTCAGTTTAGGATTAGCTATGATCTCTTGGATCAGTAGAAAACAGTCTTTAGTAGCACAAAGCTCAACAAAAGTTGAATACATTGCAGCCTCTATGGGGGCAAGAGAAGCAGTATGGCTTCGGAAATTGCTTGTGGGACTGTTTGGTGAACCCTTGAATCCTACTATCATCCATTGTGATAATAAGAGTTGCATCAAACTCTCTGTAAATCCAATATTTCATGATAGATCTAAACATATTGAGATCCCCTACCACTATGTAAGAGACATGGTAGAAAGAAATGTGATCCAGTTGGAGTATATTAGTACAAATGATTAAACAACAAACATTCTCACCAAACCTCTCTCCAGAGTCAAGGTTGAACACTTTAGGAAGAAACTTGGTATGGTTGAAATGTAATTTGATATTTTGTTTGAAATTCAAATTGTTTAAAAGTTGTACTAATATATTTAAAGATGTTTAATGTGTAAAATCTTCTGTCATGTGTGTGACTCCATGACTTTATGGGACCTCTCCCCCTGTGTACATTATTGAAAGGTGACGATCTTTCTAATAATGAACACTTGTATGTGACATTGTAAAGTGACGACTCTACAATGATAAGTTGAACTATCATGATAGATATCATGGGACTTGATATCCGTGGACATGTCATGATAGTATCTCTTGGACACTTTGATGGATATCATGGGACTTGATGTCATTTTGAAGATCATTGTGATCCTTAAGAGATAATCATGGTGGATAAATATATATATCCGTGGATATGCCATGAATTATTATGGTAGACATCATGAGACTTGATGTTAGTGGACATACCATAATGAAGATGTGTTATGAAGAATGTCATGTGACTTGACAATATTGAGAAAACATATCATATCTTTGATATCATGTGTAAAGGCGATATCTCCACTTATTTGTTTTTAGTTATCTTCCCTAGCTAAGAGGGAGTGTTGATTTAAGATAGCTTCGGTCAGATATAAATGATGATTTTTTTTTTTTGATTGGTAATCGCTTTTGACAGGAGCTTTGAATCAGTGAGGCCACAATTTGTGGGAGACCTCATCCCCATGTTTTTGTTTGGTATTTCACTAGATCATTCACCTTCTTCCTCTTTTTTTTTCTCTATTACCTTCCTCCTTCTCTTCTCCTCGGGCTACCCTTTCTTCGTTCATACCTTTCCTTATCAATCCAACCTTCTTCTCATCACTTCACTCCCTCTTATCTCCTTATCACTCCACTCCACTCCCTCTTATCTCCTTATCACTCCTTCCCTCTCCTTATCACTCCATCCCTCTCCTTATCACTCCACTCCCTTGCTCCTTCCAGCGCATCACGTCCGCTACCCAAACTCCTCCTTCATCTTCGTTCCTTCTTCGTGAATACCCTTCCTCCACCTGGCTATGACCTCCCCGCGTTGCCAGACACCGCACTTGTACCTCCTCTGTCACCAGGCATACAAACTAGCCTGCCTTTCCCACTCGCAGCCTTCCATTACCATCGGGCGCTTCTCTCCAGTGTTCACACCGCCGATTCCTCCGTCCATGAACAACCCTCGAACATCGTACATGCCCACGAATCACAAACCTTTCGTACCTGCAAGTGCCGGTGAGTCTCAAACTTGAGACGACCCTCTCAATAGGGCTTGTGACATACCGTCACACTGTGGGGTCATCCCCAGATATAAATGATGATTGCATTCATGCATCATCATCATTTATATTTAATTGAACTGCTCTTAAAATATAATGTCTACAAATAAGTTATTTCGATTTTTAGATGATGATCGAAACTTGCAAATGAATAAAATCGGAATTCATATTATATGATCGTGTTGACGTGCCTTTTGTGACAGCGCCAGCACAGAAATAAGTTGCCCAACGGTCACTCTATTCTCTCTTGATCAAAGTGTCCCACATGCTAAGATTGCTTGAAAGTTCATGTGTTCGACTCCAAGGTTCCTTTTATCGTGAATAGACTCAGTTGGTTGATGTGTTTTGCTGGTTATTTCAAGGGGACTTACGTAGTTGTTCGACTTCTGTGAAGCAATTAGGACATGAATGATTTGGCAATATTGTTCTGGTATCTAGACTGACTCGGAAAATGCAGAATTTAAAGGGGATAGGGATAGGGATTCTACAAATCTACTTCTAAAAGGTGGAGGACGAGGATCGACTTAAACAATCTTCAAACCAAACTTTGCTTTGTCTCCTTTCGAACAACTCCGACAAAGTTGGTGCAATCTTCAAAGAATGAGAAAAGTGTTCAAACTATGACGCAACATGTTCATACCACCAATACGACGCATGCAAACATATGAACCACAATCGAAATTAAGTGCTGATACTCCAGTTGACCACGCAAGGCGAACTTACCATCAGTAAGCCCGCTAGTGGTATGGATGAAAGAAGATATGCTCAAATCACAACGCCACACTCCACAATTAACAACTACTTGCATGAAATAGAAATCTACTTTACTCTATCTACCTTGAATTGGAAAGACTAAATGGCCTTGCTAGCTACTCATAACAAAGAAGAAATCACCAAGCAATGAAACTCTTTGTATTATGAAAAGTGTTCACAACAACCTTTTACAAAACTTTCAAAGGAAAGCTTTCTTCCCTCCTCAATCTAAAGCTAACTTCTAAGCTAAATGCTATATGCCTTCTACTCTAGCCTGACCAACTCTTGATCTACCGTCTAATTTTGGCAAATGAGGGGATGCCCCTTTTATAACAAGTCCGTTCTAGTGGATCGTCTGTGATCAAATTACAATGAAAGGGCTCGATCGGTTTCACCCATACCCGATTAGGTTTCGCCCTAAACCGCCATTGTGAGGAGTAAGCAATGAATGCAATGAATATTCTCCACTTCCAGGAATCATAATTTATTAAATTAATGCCCACTCACCATCATCAAGAAGACCATCAAGCAGCTGCTCCCCACTGGCCTTCTCCCGGATAGCAAACTCGATCAACCGGGCCAATACTGCTTCAACCTCCTGTGTAGAGATAGGTGGAATATGGTTGAGCTGGAACTCCAAGACTGCTACCGTCTGTCCGTATCTGATGCAAGATTTCTTCCATGTCACCAAGGCGTCCTGGGTATGCTGAATTATACTAGAGAACGTGGAGACATTCTCAAAGTCATCCAGGACAAGTGACTTCGCAGCTGAGAAGAATGGAGGCAGTCTACCCTTCAAACCATCAGCAGTTATCTCCTCTGGGACCAACTTTCTAGCAAATATGGCTTCTAATGTATTGAGGACTCCCCCAAAGATGTTGCCCATTGCCTTCTTCACTTTAGCTGAATCTGCCCTTGCTGCGTCGTGAAATCCACGGCCTGTGACCACCGAGGAGTACCCACTGGTGAAATCGTGCCTATCACCTCTCTGAATTACACCTCCATCCACTAAGGTTTCTAGAGGTACATGCATCAAAGCCCCCAAACGAAGTACAGTCTTCGTTTGATAGATGCGAGTATCACCCCAGGCCTGATCTACTATATCCATCCGTGCCAAAATATTTGAGGCCTGTCGATAAGCATCGGCAAGGTCCTCCATGAATTTCCCTGTCTCAGCATGAACACGGCTAACCCACTTGTCCGCCTCTGTTTCCATTTTCTTCAAATCCCCTAAGGCAACAACTGACTCATTCGGAAGCTCCGATGGACGTTCTACTGCTGGGTCTGCTGGTTCACCTGGACGTGCTAGATTCTGCATATATCCTATCAAGGTTTTGTGCTCCTTCTTCAATTTCTTATACTTCCCCTCCGTGCGGAGCAACTGGTCCTTCAATGCCTGATAGGAGTTATCGAACTCCTCGATAACTTGGGCTCCCGTAGGACGACCCAACTCTACTGTGGTGATCACATAATTTTCAGGCCTCTCCTCGGTTCGATCACAATCTTCCCTCGGAATAGCCACCTGAAGCGTGCGGGAGCCTGACTCGTTGGTCGAGATCTTTGAAACCTTTCGGGCCCTTTTCTTCTCTGGTGGCGCACTGATCCTCCTAAGGAACTCCTCCATCTCAATGGCCGGATCCGTGTCATCCTCGGGTTCTCTCCTCATTCTGTCGGAAAGCCAATCAGGCACCGTCTGCTGTGGATTACAAATGACAAGGGGCTGTTCTTCTGTTGCCTCCATCTCATGCACTTCCTCTCTTCTTGCACTGGTCTGCTCAGGCTCATCCTCCTCTATAAGCTGGGTATCTCCCGACCCTTGGGTCCCCTGTTCTATGTTTTCCTCTTCTTCCAAAGCCGTGTCCAACATCTGCTGAAAATGGGTGTCGGCCATTGTTTCCTCTTCCTCCTCCTGTTGGCCGCCCCTGGATAGACTGACACTAGCCGATTCCCGGGCATTGGGCTGATCTACCTCCTCAAGTCCCCGCTCTTCCTCTAATCCTGCCCTCTGATCGGCAAATAATGAAACCACTCTTAAGCTCGAAGATTGAGTTTGTGAGTGCACGGGTGATGCTTGTTCTATCCTCAACGGTATCGGCTGGGTTGGCACTTCCACTTGTGCCCTCGATGTCTGAGCAATTTGTTTCCCTCTTTTTACCGATAACGGCCTTGGGTCACCCATCAAGCTGTAAGTAGGGGCGATCGACTTGCTCTTAAGTCTGCATACATGTCTGTCGACCCAAGTCCTGGTAAAAGTCATCACCGGGATAGAAAGAGTGTCCAAGTCCATGATCTCTGGCTCGGACCAATCAGGTGGTGGGACAGGAGTATCCCTAATTGACCCATAGTCGGGTTGCATGACGTTGACATCCTCCTCCACCTGGTCGGGAACTGGAATAATCTCACATTCTCTAATCAGCTTGAGAGGAAGTCTGGAAAACATCCTTCTTCTTATCTCAGCCTCATCCACTGCATTTGCCCAAAAGTCCTCCAGATGAGCTCTGTGCCGGTATTCAACGTTCTGTATCATCCGGATGTTCTTGTAAGGATCGAAATCCTGCCTGCCTGTGTGATATGACAAATGATAAGATTGCAGCGCGTCCTCTGCCTCTCGGGCTGCCTGTAAAGAGGGACACACCTCAATGGAATTTCCCATGGTGATAGGGAAATCAAGTCCACCCTTCTTTTTCCTTTTCTGAATCTTATCGTAGGCAATCAATTGCCTAGATACCTCAAGCATTACTATGTGATCAGTGGGGTATCGCGGTAACCGATACGGATACGAAGTGAACCCCTGCAGTCTAATATATGTGAATTTCGGGAATTGGATGAGCCAATACCCATATTCCTCAATCAGTGTCTGTGCTTCTTTAGATATTCTCTGCTGCGTTCTCTGCTGAAGTGTCCTCGCAATGTGCATTGTGAATGCATCATTTGCCCGTTTATAGTTGGCAATGTTAGCTAAATGTAGCTGTGTGCAGGCTTCATGAATTTTGAATTGACCAGGGGCACAGCCGATTGGCTCTTTGTACGAAATCCCTCTGTACTTAGTCATTCTGGCCAACATGTAAATTACATATGAGCTCATGTAGAAAGTCTTCGTCACCTTCAAGCTCCTGAATTGCTCATCGATGTGGTTGCTAATCATCCTAGCCCAATCGACACACTCTTTTCCTTCCAAGATGATCTCGATGAAGTAGAACATCCAAGGCTCGAAAATGTAAGCCTGTGCACTCCCATTCACCCGGCTCAGCATCATTATCAAATCACAGTATTCTTGTTTCACGTCCTCGGCAATTATCTGCTTTGGGAGCTTAGTGCGGGGTGGCCTCGGCTTTTGCATCCAAACTCTGTTAATGACTGCAGTGACTCTTTCGAAAGAGGAAGAGTACATCTTATCTGCCCTCTTGTTTGTTCTGTATAACATCTCCTCAGCAGTTGGAATCCCAAATGCTTCTCCGATGGCATCGGGTGTGAAGTTGGCGAGCAGTTTACCATCCGGAGAGACGATCGTCCTACGTTCTGGCTTGTAGTGATTGGCGCACTCCATAATTAGCTCCGGACACTGAATTGCTGGCGGAAAACTAGCAGCTGCGTAGATTCCACTCTTCATTATATTATGTGCCGTGACGGATGGTTGATGGCCCCTAGCCCGAACATCCTCGATTTGAGTGCATTCAGATTAAATGAACCAAGGTTGGTGTCATTCAATCCTGCCAACTTTGAAACTATTGCTGACTTTGGGAGAAATGGCTTAGCGAGCCTCTTAATCATTGCCTGCCGAGATGAGCCAGCCTTGCCTGCTTCAGTGTTTGCAGCTCTGCCTGCGGCTCTGCTTGTTCCTGTAACATCCTTTGCGCCAGCCATCTGCAAAATAAAATAGAAGAATAAGCTAGACTGCAGATTTTTAATAAAATAAAACAATTCCCGAGATGGCTGCGAATACGGAGTTAGCTTTGAAAATAAAATTTCTCAGCATAAATTTCTAACTCCAAACCTCGTACTGTATAAAAATCTCTGAGTTTAGAGACAACTCTCAGCAACTGCACTTCTGACTGGTGAAGAAAAAACGCAGCAAGCTAATAACTTTCAGCAATGTAGCTAATTTCTCCAGCACAAATTGTTCGAACCTTGACTTCACTTTGTCAACTTCAGCAGTTAGAGGAATAAAGAGTTGCCAGCAATATGAAATTTCAACTTCCTCAACTTCTCAACGTTTAAACTTCGCAGCAACTCCACTTTCAGCTCTTTGAGAATTAAATTCTCCAGCAACTCCGGAAAATAACTTCAACCTTCAACTTCGAAGTCGCAGCAACACACTTTCAGCTTTTCGAAAGAAAGAGTCTCGGCAAATGAAATTTTCTCCAGCACTTCGTACTTTCAGCAACTCAACACTCCGAAATAAAATAAACTCTCACAGAATTTCTCTCCTCAACCACTTGGAAAATATTTCAATCTCTCAAGAACTTCTTCAGCAACTTCAACTTCGAAACAATGTGAGGAGAAATGAGAGAAGAGATTGTTTAAATAACTCTTCTCGGAGAATCCTGCTAAGTAGTGCTGGGGCTATTTTTAGCACCTTCATCAATTTCCCACTATCTTCGTTCGGAATCTTCTAATTCAAGCGCAGTAGTGGGCTAGTCGTCAGCCGGTTATTATGGCAGTTGCCATTAATAATGATTCCTTCCTTGTAAAAAAATTCGAATTTTCCTCTTAATCTGCCAGTTAACTCTTGGCGATTTAAACAACTCGCGAGAAAAACAATCACTTGACTTGATTTAAAATTCCATTTTAAAATCTCGCAGTGTTTAAATAAATTCAACTCGAAAAAATTCGTGGGAGTAGCAAATTTATTTCCAACTTTTTAAAATGTCTGTCATTTAAATCCTCGATTTCATAAAATTTGCCTTAGACATTTTAAATTCTCTCATTAAAACGTTCAACTCCGGGCGATAAAAAAAATTGTTTGCGCGCTCGAAATAATTCGTCCTTTGAGATTTAACTTCTGTCAGGAAAATAATCTAGGCAAAACGAATTTCTTCCGAAAATATTAAAATTTCCCTTAGGAAATTAATTTTCAAACTCTGCTAACTCATGGGTGCATTTTAAACGGGTTCATTTGATTTTCACTTGACCCATGGAAAATATTCGTCGATATCAAATTTTTCCCTTGAAAAAAGATTCGTTAACTTTCAACTGCCTTCGGAGAATTTTAAAACTCATCAAATCATCCTTCCTTGCCAAGGGCGTATTTTTCCCTAGTGAAGTGTTATATCACTTAGAAAAAATTTTCTAACACTTTCTCTACCATAGGCGTATACATTTTGATGAAATACTTATTTCAAAAAAATTCCTTCACTTTACACCTCTGGCGCACTTTCATGTGTCTACTTTTATTTTGTTGCCTTAGGAAATTTTCTCCAGCAACCTTGGCGTATTTTACTCATGCAAGCCTTGATTTCTCACTTAGAAAATTCTCAAATAGTTAGAATATCCTTGGGCGCATATGGGGTCTTGAACTTTCATTTTCTTTGACTTAGAAATTTCTCCAAGTCCTAGCCACTTTATCTTGCCTTGGGCGCATTTTGACCTCTCTACTTTCATTTCATGCCTTAGGAAAATTTCGGCCATCTCCTCTTCACCATGGGCGCAAATGCTAGGCCAAGCTTTCATTTCATGCCTTAGGAAAATTTCGGCCATCTCCCCTTCACCATGGGCGCAAATGCTAGGCCAAGCTTTCATTTTCCTTGGAGGGCGCATTTCACCCTTGACACTTTCGTTTTATGCCTTAGAAATATTTCATATCCTCACCTTCCTTGAGGGCGCATTTTACTAGGTGAGCTTTTGTTTTTGCCTTAGAAACTTTTCAAGGCTTCAATCCTTGAGGTGGGCGCATTTCCTTGGTTCCACTTTCGTTTTCATGACTTAGAAACTTTTCACCTCTCTCCTTCCTTGAGGGCGCATTTTGAGGTATGAGCTTCTGTTTATGCCTTAGGAGTTTTAAGAGAGTCATCAAGGTGGGCGCATTTTCATGGGTCTACTTTTATTTCTGCCTTAGACAATTTTCAAGCCTCTGTCTGTTCCTGCTCTTGCATTCTATTTTTAGCAAGTTGTGCTATTTTTAGCAAATCCCTTGATTTTCAACCTCTAAGGCTCCGTTTTGCCTGAAAATTTCATCAGATGATATTCTCTGCCTTGTGAACCTGTTTTGTCAGTCCTCGGCCCTGACCTGCTATTTATAGCCACCTGCTATTTATAGTAAGTTTGACTTTCTGACTTTAGTAGCTCCGTTTTGCCTGAAAGTTGCAACGCTTGATCTTGATAGCTTGAGGGTTACTCGGATGCCAACCTCGAGTGCAGACCTGCTATTTATAGCCGTGCCCTGACTTACTAAAAATAGTAAGTTCTCCGACTTTGCTCAAATTTTGCCAGCAGGTACCTTGAAGTGTGCTGACATGGGTGGGGTACTTTGTTTCGGCTATTTTTGGATTTTACCCCTATAAAAGTGGAAACCCTAATTTGATTTGCATGTATCCCGAACGGTCTCCGTTTGACTTCGTTCCTTCTGCATGTCGTTCTGCTTGCTGGACTGGAGTGTTGGGCGGCTGCCGGAGTGTACCTGCTAAAAATAGAAACTGTCTGAAAAGTGACTCATCCGCTGCCGGATGGTTTTGCATGTCATATTGCCTGCGGGATCTCAAAAAACCCAGAAAAACCCAGAAAACTGGTCTGCATGCATGTACTGGCTAAAAATAGTAAGTCCTCAAAACTCGATCTTCTCTGCTTGCAAGCCACACCGTTGCGAAGCTCTCGAAAAACCCATGAAGAAAAACCCGGCATGCGTTGAAAAACACTGCATGCGAACCCTAAAAATAGCCTCCGAAGGCTGAACTCTGAAAGTGGTTGTCTCGGTTTGCATGTTACATCACTGCGAAGGTTTTGGAAAACCCAGAAGGATTCTCCAAACATGCATCTGAAAAGCCCATGTGGAAACCCTGAAAATGGCTCTGAAAGCCCAAAATGCCAAAAATAGTAAGTCGTCTGATCTGGCTCAAAATTTACGTGTAGACAGCTTGAAGTTACCCGGAGGCGGTGGAACTGACAGAATTCCAAAATCTCGATAAAATAGTCCCAAATTGAATACTTACTAAAAATAGTAAGTTGCCAGAATACAGTGAAAATTTAGGGGGACTCTGCTGGAAGTCTTCTGACTGCTGCGCTAAGCTTGGATTTCAATTTTATAACTCAGTCTGACCTTAAATAAGCCTGAAGGATGAAAACCCTAATTACACAGACCTAACCAATATTTCGACCTGGGTCAAACAACGGGACAATCCTCGGAAGGACCAGAGACCAGAGAGAGAGCGAACCAAAGCCAAAAGACCAGAATGGAGCAAAATTTAGGGGGTCCCCATCTTGATGGGGTGATGTGTGAAAAAGGTCACAACAGTACCAACACTTGTAGATGCAAAAGCATATAGACTAATGGCATTTATGGGACTATGTGACAATTTTATGGTTGCTGCAAGGTATCATTGTTGTCAGACCACAAGGTTGACTTAACATTGTAATAGTCAACACAAGACCAGAGACCATAACGATTTTGACAACACAATCACACTCTTGAAAAATTATGCAGTTTCAAAATGCCACTAAATAGAAATTCATCCATAATAAAGGATGAATTGGAAACACATCTTATGATAAGCATCCTTAAAGACAATGAAAGGCACTGTAATGTCCCCATTTTCTGACCCTCTTAACGAATAATCATTATTTTAATTATTTAATGTTACTAGGCAAAAAGTGCAAAGTCAAAAGGGTAGTATTGAATAATTATATT